>WOXC01011706.1:85000-359041 GCA_011680675.1 Gymnobelideus leadbeateri
GTTAACTGTAAAAAAACAACTTAAACTTGTCATTTGGTCTCTTATAGAATTTAAACTCCCAGAAATTTAACTCTCCTTGTAAATGGCACTATAGCAGGCCCAGGACCAACACAGGAAATGAAGCGTAATTAATGAAAACCATCACTGTCTTTCAAAGACAAAACACTTAAAATATTAATAAACTAATGATTTTTCTATCTTCTTATTTAAGTGTGTAATATCTGACAATATATCATGACTAATCTCTAACCTAGCTAATTCAATAACTTCACTGTATTTAGTAACAGGTAGAATTATAGAGGCCTGCCATGCTCTTTTGGCAACTTTTTTTAAAGGTATATGTGGTATGTGTCTTTGGGGACTATATAAACTGATATGAAATTGCTGTTTTAATGGAAAATTACACTGAGTATCCTTGCAAAAGAGGGAAGCATAAGATGCTTTTTAAGAGAGAGGAGGAGGAGGATGAAGAGGAGAAGGAAGGAGAGAGGGAAGGAGGGAGGGAGGGAGAGAGAGAGAGACAGAGACAGAGACAGAGACACAGAGAGAGACAGGGAGAGAGAGGAGAGAGACAGAGAGAGAGAGAGACAGACAGAGACAGACAGAGAGAGGTGGGGGGAGACAGGTGAGAGTAAAAAAAAAACTAATTTCCTGAAGCAATATTTAAAAAAAAAAAACATTTTGGAGAGAGAAAGGGAGAAAGGGACATAAGGGAGGCAAGAGTTGTAGATTCTGGGGAGGGGCTCTGATATATTGAGAGTGATTGGCAGAAAGAACAGAAAGACAAGAACTAAGAAATCAGTTCCTTGAATTAAGAGTGAGTGATGTGGCTGTGTAAGTACAGAGACAGATAGATGAGGTTGACCCTGCAGATAAGGAGAGACCTCCAAGTAGGAAGGAGGGATACCCTGAGCAACATCTGTGCACATTGAAGGAGAGTTACCAAATAAGTGAAGTGAAACCAGACTGTGATACTTGGGAATGTATTTCTTTGATTATATCAATTAACTTGGAACAACTGATTGGAGTAATATGCAATAGCTTAATAATGAAAAGAACAACACGATCAAAGGTTGACACTAATAAACTCTGTTCTATTATTCTATTCTCACTAACTACTCAGTTAGTGAGGTTCCTTCAACCCATCCCTAAATATCTTAGGCACTGATGGCAGTTCTCTTAAAATCTCCCACCAAAGGTGGTGTCCTTAAGAGAGGGAAAGGAGTAGAAGGAAGAAAGCTTGATCAGGACAGTCAATGATGGCTAGACCTCTGGAGTGGGGAAGAGGGGGGCAGCAAGCCTGGTATTTCACTTCAATATGATGGTAGCTAGAAAGAGCAGCTGGTGACAAAAACAAGAGGAAGCGCTTCTTTTCTGTGCACTAATGGTAGTATAATCTATCAGCCTCATAAGGGGGAACAGTATGGCTTAAGAAAGCCTGCTAGAAGACTTACCATTTCAAACAGTCCTTTAGAATGCTTCAGAAAAGTTCTACAGATTTGTAGAAAGAAAAACGATTCTCCCAACTCTACTTAAAATGAGCAAGTTTTCCATGCAAAGCTATTTTGGGCTATAAAAAGACAATAACTCTAATCAAGTATATAGATTCATTAAGGACCATACTAGATCTAGGTCAGATATGTGACCCTCCAATCTGGGTGCAGTTAGCTGAGGCAATACTATCTCATCATTACTATCTTGAATTTATTGCCCATGAAATAGGCTGTTGCCTGCTTTTCTATCAAAACAAATATAAAGACTAATCTGGCACGTAAAAATGTAAGTCAGACTATTGAATCCTTTTAGCTTCTGTAGATATACTGCACAGCAAAAATAAAAGTATATAGGAGATTTTTATATCTTCATAAAATAATGGATTTTCTTTCCCAAAGATCCATTACACAGAATAAGTTATATTAATTTCAGGAAATGGAAACCAATTTTTGCATGTTGGCCTTTCTTTAAATGTCATCTTGGAGAGAAAGTTTTAAACAGGGTCAGTTTTTTTGCTTATCTGGATGAGGGTTATCCATGAAAACAGGGACAGAGAGTTCTAAATGTTATATATCTGATTAAAATGGCAGTATTGTCAAAGTGGTTCAAATACAAAAAGTAAAGTTATTCTCCTTTTATTATATATGTATGTGTATATAATATATGTAATGTGTGTATATGTATAAATATATAATGGAATTCTGTCTCCAAATTATTTTTACATATTGTTTAATTTTTCTTAAGTACATTATAAAGATTAGGAAGAACCCTATAACATTAAAACTTCTTTCAAGTGGTAGAAGTTAGAAACATGTTTATGATATAAAAGCAAAATATTATGTTGAAAGATAATTTTTATCATTTTCAACTTTTGTTTGTTTGTTGGCAGTAAGAAGGTTATGGTTGCCATAAGGTTAATTAAATTAACCCTAAATTAAACTAGTTCTACTTTTAGTTAAAGTATAAGGTGTTGAATTCAGTCAGGGATTCTTCCTTTGCCATACAAAACATGTCATTTCATAGTCTAACAGACACTAGCTATAATTTTCTGTTAAAGTTTATTACTGTATTCTTTCTTTGCTTTTATTTACTATTAAAGAATAGCATCTTACAGAAATTGAGTCCTAAATCAAGAATAGGAAACCAGACATTTCTTCTGGCTTTCCATTTTGTTAGAATTTTGAGGAACTGTCAATGTGTGGACACTTCTACTACTATAATGTGTGAGTCTGCAATCCTGCTACATTTGCCGGACAATCCAGATGTCACACAACATGAAATCCAAAGCCCCAAATTTTGACTCTTTTCACTACCTCCTTTTGTCCTTGGATGGAGGGAGGTGGGCCAGAAAGATCAATGAAAGAAGGCCAAGCACCTTGTCCCATTTCATTCACTCTGTCTCTGTGAATTTTCTATCTTCTTTCCCTGGTACAGCTTTTACACCTAAAAAAAAATGTTTGCAACTGAACATGCTTTAATCCATGAAGAAATTTCTATAGTATCCAAGGAGAAGAAAAGAATCCATATATTTTAGTGGTTTCCTCTAATCACAGCTATCGAGTGATAGAAATTCTGATCTGATAACAATGTACGTGCCACATTGGCATCGGAGCCTGTTTATGCAGGTAATGGCTGGTTTAGGATACCTCTGAACTGTCACGTACCATTTGAATTAATGAGGCCATACAGGTCTAAGGTCCTTAAAAAGGCCCATCTAGATTAGGGTCTATTAAACCTGCAGCTAGCTGCTTAGAATTGTAAAAGTGACAACAGAAGCTTTTTTTGATTTAGGTTTCCCCCCGCCCCCCATTTGGGGGAAATTGCCAGATATTTCTTTACTGCTCAGCAAGCACCTATGTCCTAGCTATAGAATTTTCAACCAATTTGTTCATATGAAAATTGAGATTATTTTTTTAAGCAACAAAAGGCCCAAGAAAAGCAATTCGAAAAATAAGATTTGAGTAGAGAGCTAAAACTCTGAAAAAGATATTACTGAAAATTGTATTGTGAAATATTATTATAAATATCTTAAAATTCTGAGGCTAACTTATCTTTGGAGGCAAATGCTTGATTTTGCTCTTGTTTCACAGTAAGCTTGGTAAATGTTTATTAGTATTAGCAATGGGTACTAATAGGAACTACAAAAAATGTGACTTCTATCATCAAGGAGATAAAGAAGATTAATTTCATAGGTTTGTAACTTTATGTATAGAACTCTTAGAAATCATCTATTCTAACCCCTACTCACTGCTATGATGTAACCTAACATTTAGCAGAAAGGATGAGAAATTATGGTATATTTTTAAAAAGATATAAAAGTGAACATTGCCATATGTCATTGGCATATGAAGAGATGTTTCACTAGGATAATGCTAATATTTCAAATATTAGCATTATCCTAGTGAAACATCTCTTCATAATACATGTCTTACTCCAAGGTGCCCTTAATATTTTCCTATCCCTTTGGGTGCATCCTCCATCCTTTCTAAAGTATGATAGAAGAGAATATAGTTTGGCTGAATTATGTAAATTCGTAACTTGATGGACTTTAAAGTGTTTTGTTTTACTTTGTCCAAAACAGGGAGAAAGGAAAGAAGGGAGGAAGGAAAAACAGAAGGAAGGGAAGGAAGGAAAGGAAGTAAAATTAAGAAAAAGAAGAAAGACAAGGAAAAGAAGAAAATACAAAAAAAGAAAGACAATAAAAAAGAGAAAGAAAATAATCAAGGAAATAAAATTAAGAAAGCTAAATAAAAGAAGAAAAGAAAGATAATGGGAGAAAAGATACTAAGAAAGAAAAAAGAAGTAAGGAAGGAAGAGAACAAAACTAAATAAATTAAGAAAGAGAAGAAAGGTAAAGAAATATAAAGAAAGAAAAGAAAAGAAATGACGGAATAGAGGGGAGAAGAAGGGAGAAGTGAGGGAGGAAGGAAAAAATGAAGGAGAGAGGGAGGAAAGAAGGGGTGAAGAAAGAAAAAAAGAAAGGAAGGAAGGGAGGAAAGAAGGAAGGAAGGAAAGGAGGGAGGAAAAGAGGGAGGGAAAAGGAGAGGAAGGGAAAGAGGGAGGAAGAAAGGAAGTAAAATTAAGAAGAAAGGTAAAGAAATAGAAAGAAAGGAACCAGGAAGGAAAGAAGGCAGGAAAGGGGAAGAAGGAAAGAAAGAAGGGATGGAGGAAGAAGGAAGGAATGAAGAAAGAAAGAAAAAAGAAAGAAAGAAAGAGGAAGGAAGGAAGGAAGGAAGAAAGGAAGGAAAGAAGGAAGGAAAAAAGGAAACTAAAATTAAGAAAGAGAAGAAAAGTAGTGAAATAGAAAACAAAAAAGGAAGAAAAGAAGAGAGGAAGGGAAGGAGGGAGGAAAGAAAGAAGGAAGGAAGGGGGAAGAAGGAAGGAGTGGAAGAAGGGGCGGAAGGAGGGAGGAAGAAAAGAGGGAGGGAGGAAGGAAAGATGGGATAAAGGAAGAAAAAAAGGAAGATGCTCCAAAGTCAATTTAACATCATAAAATCTATTAAGTGCCTAACAATTTGCTGCACATTAACATGAAACGGTCCAAATAGGAGATTATATGGAAGTGATTCTGGTGATTGTAATAAGGCCTGACACTTGTGCCACTTCAGACATTCAGCCACTAACAGTCCCACTGCAACAAAAGAGCCCCCAGCACAACCCATTTCCATCGTCAGAAGAGTTGTGAATTCACAGCTTTGCACAGCAGGTGTGGCAGCACATCTTTGCACCCCTAAGTACACATGCTCATTGGATCTGACAGGTTAGACAATAGCACAAAACCCCCATCACTTATGACCAAACAAAGACCTCATTTCTGAAGAGACAAAGCTCCGTGCTCAATGTGTTGTCACTAATAACTTTTCCAAGAGGAAAACAATGTATATTTTATTAATGAAAAACAAAATCAAGGGAGGGAAGATGAATGTCTTGGCTTTTCTGACATTTGCAATAATTTGCTTTCCCTTCCCTTCTGTGCCCTTAATATTTACCTTCATATCAATCTTGATGCAATTTTGTTAATTAGCTGTGGGGCAGGCAGCAAGAGCCAGAAACCACTATAGTCCTGTTTAAACCTACATTCTTAGTGAAGTGAAATTTTACCATTTTGAATAAGTTAAATATATCTGAAAACAGTCTCTTTAATTAGAAGGAGAACTAACTAGGAAAGCTGGACTTAAGGGCACCCTCTCTATAGTGACATGGCATTTGGCAAATGTGTTTAGGGGAAGGGAAAATCAAAATTTTTAAAAAGAAGAAAAGAAAACCCAATTTTCTATTCTACTTCATCACAGCTGAGTATTAAAAAGTGAGGCTGGAGATGTGCATATTTACCATAAGGGAATGAACTGAACATTAATGGGCTCTGGAGGCTTATTTGGAGACAGCTGCACTTATCATGAATCAGGAAAGGGAAATAGCAGCCCTGGTGTGCTGTAGGTCAGTCACAAATGTCGACTTCAGAGAGCTATAAATCTCTAGCATTACTTCAGCCGCCGACTCTCAGAACACCCTTCTAGCGTTTTCCTATAATTTAAAGATTATGTAAGGTGTATAGCGAGTGTGTTCGATGAAAATATTAATTTAGAGATAAATCCTGTAAATGCTCTCGAGCAGCGGCTTCCATAGAGCAGGCCCATCTTCGGGTACGCTTCAAATAGGACTCACTGCTACTTTTGTCAACAGTAGGAGGTCATGGAAGGCTGCCAAATACAACAAGCCTTTTTTCAATAAAATGCTTTCAGTTCAAAGTAGTCACAAAATATCCTCCTGTACTATTTTATGGCTGATATTTAAACTTTGATAGATTATCTTTTGCTGATAATTCCTTGAGTCAGAAATCTTAATCACAAAAATGAATTGGGGCAAAGAAAGTAATTAATCAGAGCAAACTCCTCTTGGTGGGCCCCAATACATTTCATAGACCTGAGTGCATATATGAGAGAGACAGAGACAGAGAAAGGGAGACAAACAGAAAAAGAGACAGACACAGACAGACAAAATGATTCAACATGTTATTTATTCATACCCAGACCTCTCCCCATACTCTTCTATTTTTCAGAAAAGGAAGGAAACATTTCCATCCAGCAAATATTTTCATTACAACAAAGATGAAGAAATGTAGTTTTCAGCTCTCAATAAGGGCAAATTCTCAGTAAAATCTATGTCTTGAAAGCTGGGCCCAGGAGATCTACATGTTCCTGGAAATTCTGATGAGCTGCTTTTAAACTGATCAGATGAAATACAAGATGATCACTGGAGAGTTGTATAATACCTTCAGTCAGGTAGTGCTAAAATGAATATTGTTTCTATTTAAAAAAAGAATACCCATATATTCCATTTGCTCTTTAAAAAGACTATTTTGACTTTTTTCAGTTTTCAAAAATATTTTTTTAAAAAATATTATAACAGAGGTAAGTTTGAGCTGTTGTATCTTGTATACTTTTATCTCTTTTCAAATTTCTACTTATTGGAAAGCAAAAGCATTTTGCTACCACAGTTTTTAACCTAGAAATGACTTTTAGAAAATTACTTACTCTGCATATGAAATTAACAGATTTTGCAGACCCTGATTTGAAGAGTTACTTTCTAAAGGTAGTGATCCATGAATGGGATCATTCCACTATCCACTCCCTTATCACCCATCCACATCAGTAGCATACATCTGTATTTCCACTGTGCTCTTTGAAATCCCCATCTATCATCAACTGGCCCTTCATATATATGTATAGTTTTTTTTTGGAAAGGGGAAGGAAAGGCCATTGGGGTTAAGTGACTTGTCAGAGGTCACACAGCTAGTAAGTGTCACCATATTGGTCGAATGTGAGCTCAGGTTCTCCTGATTCTGGGGCTGATACTTTGTTCACTGCATCACCGAGCTGCCCCTCTGCCCTTCATTTTTCACCCATTCCCTTTCACCAGAAATTGAGTTGTTGTATATTTTTTCATTTTTGTGTGTGTGTGCTGGTTTTTTTTTTTGTTTGTTTGTTTGTTTTTGGAGGGCAATTGGGGTTAAGTAACTTGCCCAAGGTTACATGGCTAGGTTTTTGTTTGTGCGTGTTAAGTGTCTGAGGCCGGATCCGAACTCAGGTCCTTCTGACTCCAGGGCTGACACTCTACTCACTGCGCCACCTAGCCGCTCCAATTTTGCATTTTTTAATGTATATATTTGTTTCTTTTCCCAACAGACTGTAAGATCCTCAAGGTTAAGGATTTTAGTTACTATCCTTATATTCTGGTCTAGCATAGTTTATAAATGATTATTTAGTTTCATATTCTTAGCACTGAATTTTGTCATTTGGGAAATGTATCAAAAAAGCAAACAGAAGCTCCTAGGGAGCAAGAAATCTGTGGACTGGCTATTGTGTCTCTTCACATTTACTTTCCTCGTTTCATTGTTGTTATTGTCCTTGTTGTTTTTGTTGTTGAGTTGTTTCAGCAACCCCATTTGGAGTTTTCTTAACGGAGATACTGTAGTAGTTTGCCATTTCCTTCTGCAGTTCATTTTACAGATGAGGAAACTGAGGCAGACAGAGTGAAGTTTCTTGCCCAGGGTCACACAGCTAGTAAAGATCTGAGGTCAAATTTGAACTTGTGAAGATGAGGCTTCCTGACCCCATGATAGGAACTCCATTATTATCCTTAATTTGACTGATTTGATGTGACTATGACTTTGATTTTTGCTCATGGATTAGATAGCCCTCATAATTGTAATTTAATGAAAACACGAATCACTTCATATTTCCTTTAATTGTGAAATATAATCAAATGGTCAGCAAGTATTTATTGTCACAATCTGCCAGGCCCTAAACCAAGTGATAAGTATACAAAAACAAACAAACAAAAACCTATGCTTGTCCTCAAGGTGCTTATGTTCTATTGAGGAAGACAGCTTGTACACATATAAATATATTAAAAATAGACATAAGGCAATTTGGGGGAGGGGCACTAGCAGCTAGAAGAGTCAGGAAAGGTTTTGTGTAGAAGAGAGTGCCTGAGTTGAGCTCTGAAAGAAATCATGGATTATTAGAGCTTCTCAGTTGAGGAGAAAAGACATTAATCGAAATCATAATCTTTAACAGGATCACTGTAAAACACCCAGGGACAAGTATCTGCGTTTTTACTTTCCACCAAGCATGGTGAATGTGCTTTCATACTCATCTTAATTTCCTAACTTTAAAGAATTTTTTTTAAATGAACTTATACATTTTGAACTGTAAAACCTCCTGGGCCTCCATCTATCCTGGCACTATCTATATGCTGTACATGTATGGCTTTATTATTTCACCGTTTTAAGTGTTCAATTCCTCTTTAAAATCACATTAAGAATATAAATTTGAACATCAAAAATATGATTTTGTAAGATAGTATCAGAATTTGTTCTTTGTAGCACAAGGCCGCTTTCATTTAATATTAAGCATTCATCCTCTCGCATTTTTCTATTTTTGAAAACTATTTGAAATGAATAGACACACGCCATAGGGTTCTAGACCCTGTAGAATCCTAAGGCCTGTGGCAGACTGAAATATCGCAGCCTCTTCAGTGTACGGCTGGCCGACACTGCCAGGAGAACATTTGAAGTAGATGCAGCTCCAGGAGAGGCCGATCTTCACAGAAAAGCCTGAATTTCTGAAAAAAGAGCCATTTTTTCTCCCTAATCACAGTCAAGCATTAAAGACTTTAAAACATGGCTGTGATCAGAAAAAAAAAAAGCCCAGTATTTTTTCCTGACATACTTATTTTTTTTTCTCCTGTAAAGACCAGTGTCTGCAACAGCTTAGGTTGAAGGGCTTATATGTTCTAAAAATTCCCATATTAAAAGTTACTAGCTATATGATCATCCTCATTCCTGAGGCCTATACTGTTCTTAAATGCAGCCAAAATTAAAGAAAAAAAGTCCAAAGATAATTTGGAATTGATATGTGGGAGGCTTTAGATCAGAAATGCTGCCATACAGCTTAGTGAGGCCATCTACCTACCCAACTATTTCCCTACCTGGTGGCATCAATCTCTGTATCTGTCTGTCTCTGTCTCTGGCTATCTCTCTCACTCTCCTGATTCTCTGTCTTTTCCTCTCTCTCACCATCCCTCTCCTCCATTATTCTGTCTCTGTCTCTCCAACTCTCTCTCTCTTTCTCTCTCCCTATCCCTATCCCTCATTACTGTCTGTCTCTGTCTTTTTCTCTATAGCTATCTCTCTCTTTCTTTGTCTATCTCTGTCTTTCTCTCTCACTCCCGATCCCTTTCCCCCATTAGTCTCTTCTCTTTCTCTGCTTCTGTCTCTGACTCTCTCTCTTTCTCTTTCTCCCTATCCCTATACCTCATTTCTCTGTCTCTGTTTTTGTCTCTATCTGACTCTCTATATCTATCTTCTCTCTCTCTCTCTCTCTCTCTCTCTCTCTCTCTCTCTCTCTCTCTCTCTCTCTCTCTCTCTCTCTTTCTCTGCTTTTATCTCTCCCTCTCTGTCCCTATCCCTCTGCCCTGTTACTTTTTTCCTGTCTCTGTCTCTCTGCCTTTGTCTGTTTGTCTTTGTCTCTGTTGCCCTCTCATTCTCCTTCATTACTCTATCTCTGTCTCTGTATGCCTCTTTCTTCCACATACTTAGCAAAAAGTAAGACTTATGAGATATTTAGAAAGTAGTTTAGGTATTTGCACACTTTTATCTTTGTCATAGCACAGCTTAGGGATCTTACTCAAGATCTGAGAGTTTTAGACTCTTAAATCCTACCATTCTGCAAAAATGAGACAAAAGACGCTTGTGTCCTTAGCTGATATGGGATAAGGAATCCACCATTCTTTAAAAAAGAAAGAAAGAAAAAAACAAAACAAAACCTTTCAAGCCCTTTGCTTCACTAATAGAGATATACCTTTAATGGTTCATGCATTAAGAAATGGAATAATGGCTTGAGGAAGATAAACTGCTCACATTTATGAAAAGTCATGTAGTGACATGTAGTGACATGAAAAGGTATGGCAGATCTACACTGGTTGAAAACCCCTAAGTACATCCAGGTAGGGCAGCTTTTGAATTGATAAAAGCAGAAGAGTAATATTTGATTTCTCTTCCCTGCCTTCCCCCTAAACCCTGCCTATCACACCCACCATACATAGTTGTCAAATTCTGGGTACTTAGTAGATGCTATATAAATGCTAATGCCCTTTCAATTCCAATACCATTTTCAACCATCCTCTAGTCCTCAGGACACTCTCCTGAGTGCCCAGTCACAGGACAGAATCTCCCTTTCCTGAAAGACCTGTTCTCCTTTTCCACTGTAACACAGCAATCTTATATCCCATCTCCTCCATCTATCTGTTATTTTCATACTGGAATATCTTATCAACTCTGGTGATAACAGTTTTAGTAAACAAGAGGACAATGTCACAATGCTTTATCGTTGGCTGCCTTTAGAGAGGTCTAGGTTTTAGAAGAAGTTAAGTCAGAGTCCAGAAGCACTCTGTCCTGGAGACCACATCTGGAGGTCTATGTTCCATACTTTTCTAAAATATTCAAGTAACTCCATGTAGAACATCCCCCAAAGGAAATGGCCTGTCCTAGGAAGTAGAAGATTCTCCATCACTTTCTAGGGATTCTGTACAGGACATTCCTGTTCAGACATGTTCTGGATTAGAAGGCTTCTGAGGTCTTTTCCAATTCTGAGTCTGTAATTTTATGATTCTGTAAGATTTGTTTTTCCTTACAATGGTGGAACTAATAGTGTCCTTATCACTCGGGACAGTGACATATCTCTTTAAATTTTACCCATGTGACAAAATTTCATTAATGCCATTAAATAGTGATACCCCCAATCAGCCAGCATTTTGTGTCAAAATGACAGTTTGAATCAACAGTTTTGAAAGACAGCATGGTGAAAAGTTTAAAGTGCCAGGATACCTGTGTTTGAATCCTGGCTATGGCATTTACTATCTATGTGACCATGCATAGAGTGTTATCAGTTTTCTTACTGTACAAAGGTATGTAAGGAATGTACCTAAGCATTGTCCTGAGACCATGGTGCTCCATTGATATGACTTTCCAACTTGTTATGAGCCCAAACTTTCTTTTTTTTTTTAGATTTTATATATGTATATATAGATATGACAACGAATAATAATAACAATTATAGTATCCACATGGTCCTGCCAGGTGCTTTATGTCCCCAAAATAAAAGTTATGAAATAGGAAGACATATGACATAAGACTATCACAATGTCACCACAGAAGAGATACACTTTCATAGTACAGGTCTAAACTTTAAGAAGAAGGTGCCCCTGAAGGCATGCCCATCTTTACAAGGGAAGAATCCAATGCCTTCATAGGACTGTCAGTCTAAGGGCTTTGGGAAACCTCAAAGGCCAACTCACTTACCTTCCTCATTTTACAGAGCGGGGAATCACTGACTTTCTTAAGGTCACATAGGGAGTAAGTGGCAGAGCCAGGATTCAAACTCAGGTCCTAGAACTCCAAGTTCAGCAGATCTTACATTTGCACCATCCTACCTCCTTTTTTTCATATTTGAAACATTTAATTTAAGACCTTGACTTTCAGATCCATTTCCTTCCTCCCTTGTCACCCATTCCCTCTGGGGAAATAAGTAATTCAGTATATGTTGTACATGTCTAGCTATGCAAAACATTATCATAGTAGATATATTGTACAAGGCTGCTTATAATTCCCTCCCACTCATCCCAGCCCCCACCTGGTCCATTCCCTACATGATCCTGTCCCCCTTCTATAGTGGGTACTTCCAACCTCCCCTCCCCCCAAGGATGCCCTCCCATCCATCATCCCTCCTCTCATCCCCCTTCCCCCTATTCTGCTGCATGTTGAGATATCCCATTTAGTATGTATGTCATTCTCTCCCTGAACCAAATTCAATGAGAATGTGGTTTTGCCTTTTTGCCTTCCTATTCTCCCCCTCTTGCAACCACTTCCCCTTGCTTCTTCTACATGAGATAGTTTACCCTACCCTGTCTCTCCCCATCTCCTCTTGCCACTTTCCTCTCTCACCTCATAATTTCATCCCTTGAGTATTCTCCCTTCCCAACAAATTCAACCTATGCCCTCTATCCATATATAACTGTAACCATATACACACACATTCACATATGTATTCATATGACCACACACCCTTATTCCATTATTTTCAGAGTGAGAAAGATATCACCCACAGTTATTGTTTTTCCATAAAGGAATGTAAATAGTTCAACTTTGATAAGTTCCTTTTGATTTCTTTTCCCTGATTACCTTCTCAGGCATCTCTTCCTTCTTGTGTCTGGATGTCAAATTTTCTATTCAATTCTGGTTTTTTCCTCAAGAATGCTTGAAAGTCCTCTATTCCACTGAATGACCATATTTTCCCTGAAACAAAATACTCAGTTTTGCTGGGTAGGTGACCCTTGGGTTCATTCCCAATTCTTTTGCCCTCTGGAATATCATATTCCATGCCCTTCGATCCCTCAGTGTAGAAGCTGCCAGGTCCTGGGCTATTCTGATTGTGTTTCCACAATATTGAAATTGTTTCTTCCTGGCTGCTTGTAGTATTTTCTCCTTGATCTGGGGATTCTGGAACCTGGCTATAATATTCCTGGGAGTTTTCTTTTTGGGATCTTTTTCAGGAGGTGATCAGTGGATTCTTTCAACCTCTATTTTGCCCTCTGCATCTAAAACATCAGGGCAATTTTCCTTGAGAATTTCTTGAAGGGTGATTTCTAGGTTCTTTCTTTGATCATGGCTTTCAGGTAGTCCAATAATTTTTAAATTGTCTCTCCTGGATCTATTTTCCAGGTCAGTGGTTTTTCCCATGAGGTATTTCACATTCTAATCTTTCATTTGTTTGGATCTGCTTAACAGCATCTTGATTTCTCATAAAGTCACTAGCTTCCACTTGCTCCAGTCTAACTCTGAAGGAATGAATCTCCTCAGTGAACTTTTGAGATTCTTTTTCCATCTGGCAAATTCGACTTTTTAAGGCATTCTTTTCCTCATTGCCCTTTTGGGCCTCCTTTGCCATTTGAGTCAGTCTATTTTTTAAGGTGTTGTTTTCCTCAGTCAGGCTGTTGACCCTCATTTCATACTTTTCCTGCATCCTTCTCATTTCTCTTTCCAATTTTCCTCCACTTCTCTTTTTTGATTTTTAAAGTCCTTCTTAAGGTCCTCTATGGCCTGCAACCCGCTCATGGTTTCCCCTGGGGCTTTTGGAGCAGGACTTCTGACCTCACAGTCCTTTTCCTGCTCTATGCCCCCAAAATAGGAGTCTAGGGTTGCATTTTTCTGTTTCCTTTGCCTTGGCATGTTGCCACTTAATTACTTGACTTTTGGGCTTGTTGCCACACTATGGCTTTGCCGACAGATAGGGGAATTTTCGTCCCGAACGTGTGGGAGAGCAACTTCCATTTCTGGCAAGCTGTAAACCCACCCATGACTTCCACCCTAGATCACAATCCAGATCCAGGGAGGTTAAAGCAAGAGTGATTACCCTCCAAGAATGATTGCTGGATCTCCCTACTGTTCGCAGGCCAGGAGCTGGAGCTGCCTCTGAAAACTACAAAATGGCATGTCTCCTCAGCGGCTTCTAGCCCCCAGGGGAGGGAGCTGATGCATTCCCCAAATACTAGTCGCAAAGTCCATAGGACACTAACCTCTTACTTTGTCCTAGGCATGTCTATGTTGATAATTCTGGAGTCACTGTAGCTGCTGGTGTTCTGGGGTCTCTCCAGCCGGCTGCTGGCCCTGGCGCCCTGGGGTTAAAACCTCGGCTCACGCGGACCTGGGCTCGGCTTGGCTCCCCACGCTCTGCGCACTGCTGGCTCCCAGAGTGCTGTGCTGGTCCTTCCTGCAGGGCTGCTGGGCTGTCCTCAGCGGGAGGTTAGCTTCTCGGTGTCATTCTGTGGGTGCTGGGGCTCCAGAAGTTGTTCAGAGTCCCCTTTTACATAGTTTGGGGGGAATCTGGGGGCAGAGTGGCTTGGATGAGCTGTTTCTACTACACCATCTTGGCTGTGCCCCCCCTTCCCCCCCCAGGCCAATCTTTCTAAGTATAAGCAAAGTGTTGATGAAGTTCTTCATTTGGGAGAGTCCAGGAAACCTATTTCCTCAAGAGTTGTTATGATCTGTAGTTGCAATGCCTTGGAGATACTTTGGGGCCTGCATATACTTCAACATTTTGTTCTGTTCTACTAACCATGTGCTGAATAGGGGGTCTCTTGATTGACTATTACTGTTGAGATGGAACTGGGAGGAGGATGCAAGAAAAAGAACTTAGCTGACCAAGGACTCTTCCTATCAGTCTGATTTCTGTTAGGCTGATTTCTTTCTTACTAGATAGCATCTGTTGAAAGACAGTGCTGTAAGGAGAGAGGCCTTGGGAATCACTCCACATAAAAGATCAGCATGTGACCTTGTGAAACTCATTGTTTGTTTTCTTTGTTTTAATTTTAGTTCTGGAAGATTTGTTATTTGTCTTTCATTTGTCATCATGATGTTGGGGTATCATGGTGGATGATGGGTGATTCCTTGATTTGCGAGTGAATTGAATTTAAATGAGGCAGAGTTACAGAAACACATCAGCCTCACTCTTACTTCCCAAGTCATCACAGTCCAGTAACAGGACAAACATCAAGATGACCAGTGATGACCTGGAATGCCTTGTCTGACCTTGGTGTCTTTGATGCCTGGTCAAGCTCTCAGAGCTTCACAGCACCTCCTTCAGCCACTTCTTCATGGCCATTAGAATGAACTGTTCTCATCTGCACATAAAAAAGATGCATCTGGAGGTGAAAACCTTGTAAGCTTTGAAGAGTCAGAAGGGTGATATTTCCTGGAGTCTAACAATGCATGAGTTCACTCTAGTCCAAGTTTTCCAACCAGCCCAGCAGTAGTTGAGCCAAGGACTCAGCTAGAAGCCCTGCCACATGTAGATGTGAAATCGGGGAGACTGAAGCTATGTAGAAATTATGCCTAAGCCCATCCTTATTAAAGATTGAGGTGGGATTGGGGAGATTGTGACCAAAGGTATTATGGGGGAAATGTTTATAAAATGTTTCTTTTGTGTCTTCAAAGTAAGTATCCATCTTTTTGTAAAAGTTAATTGATGTTAAAATTGGTTAAATGGAACTGGGGCATTAGCCACTCATATCACCCTGACTAAAAATCTTAATAAAGCCAGTTGACTGGCTGACTGATGGATAAGAGGGAGAACTCACCCAGAATGAGAACTTGAGACAAGTACATTAGAGAAGAGACACCCTAACCCCTCGGAGATACCTCTAGAATCCTAAGGGAAGATAAAGCTGGCCTGGTTCTAGAGCAGTAGGACTGCCTTAAACTGTGGGCCAAAATATACACACACTATTATATATGTTCATACATATATGTATATATAATACGTACTTGCATATATACATAAATATATGCATATGTGTGTATATGTAGGTATATGTGCATGTGTATATGCACATATGTATGTGTGTATGTGTCTGAGTGTGTATGTGTGCACATGTATTATATATGTGTATCTATGTATATGTATACATACATACATATATATGCATGCATGCCCACATATATACATACATACACACGGAAACTGTATAATATTTCTGCATTTCCAGAATTTTCTTTGTTTATTTTTGAGGGGTCTTGTTGTGTAGATGTGTTTGTGGCTGGCTTTGACTTAAAATACTGAAGACAGCAATGGTGGCAGTATAGCCTAACTGTTGAGGCTATGCTATTATCAGGTAAATAATTTATTGTTACTTTTTCATGAAATACAGGATCTTCTCCAGAGTTTATTTGATCTTGATAGACATTTTAAACTGAAAGTCATTGTAAGTGGATTAAGTTTCTGAGCTATTCCTCTATGAAATGTTTGGTGTTTCTATATTGGTTTTAGGAAACAAGTGAAACCAAACCCATTTATCCATTTTTGGCATGGAAATGAAAAAGCTTTGGATTACTTGGAAATCTTAGTAATTTATGGTTAGTGAGTTTTAGGGCAACTGGAGAACTTTTACTGAAAATGCATTTTAAGTGTCCTCCTTAGAAGTAGTATACAAGGCCAGACTGGAAACCAGAAAAATTGAGGTCTATACCTTATTTTGTAGTTAACTTTGAACAAGTCACATTTCTGAACTTTCCTTTCCTTATCTCCAACAAGAAGTGGATAACTTGATAATTTCTGAGGTCTTTCCAAGCTCTGAAAACCAGATTTTATATTCAGACATATTGAAGGAAAAGTATTGACTTCTGAAAAATATTTAGTCTCTATGCTGAAATACTTATTCATCATCATTCAATAACATTTAATGCAATACTGTCATACTTGCTTCCTAAAATAATAAAAATATCTGCTTTGTTCTTTGGCACAGTACTAAATTGGTCAGTAATTAGAACTTTTCACTTCCTGGAGAAGAAAAGTCATTCTAACTGAGATTCTAGGAAATAAAAATTCTAGGATGAATATTTCCCTAGTAAAATGTTACTGGGTTTTGGTTATTGTTGTGGTTTGTTCGTGGTGGCGTTGTTGTTGTTTGTGTTTCTGATTGCTTTCTCAGTTAATTTTTTTGGATTTTCATTCAGGCACACCTACTAAATTTGTCTTTCCTACAGTTCTATTCTAGGCCCTCTACCTTTCACCCTCTACATTATTTTGCTTATGGATCTCCTCAGTTACCATGGATTCATCTCTCTTTCATCTCTTTTCAGATAATTCCCACAACAACTTATCAAGTCCGAGCCTCTCTGATGACCTACAGTCTCATATCTACAATTCCCTATTCAACATCTCAATCTCAACATGTCCAAAACTTAACTTATCTTTCCCCCAAATCTCGCTCTTCTTCCTAGCTTTCTTATTACTGTTGAGAGTACCACCATGCTCCTAGTCACCGAGGCTCACAAACAAGGTGTCATCCTCAAATCCTCATTTACTCTATGACCCCGTATCTAATCTGTTGTCAAGACCTGTTGATTTTAGCTTTGTACTCCCTGCTCTTCTCTGACACCACCAGAACCCTAGTGCAATTCTTTATTATCTCAGTCCTCTTTATTACAACAGTCTATTGGATGTTCTTCATGCTACAAGTCTCTCCAGCATATAGTCCATCCTCTATTCAACTGATAAACTGATCTTTCATTTTTTTTGTTTTTTTTTGTTTTTGTTATATTTTTATTTATTTTGTTAAATATTTTCTAATTACATTTTTTATCCTTTTCTTTTTTTATTATTAATTTATTAGTTTAGTTTCAGTTAACAAGATTCAATTCCATAGTTCCTTGATTTTCAAATTTCCTTTACTTCCCTCCCCCCTCCCCTCATGACAGCATATAGTACAGTATAGGGTCTGCAAATGCATTCATATTAAACATTATTCCAATTACAAAGGCATATTGTACTAGGTGGGATGAAAGATGGTAAGGAAGAAATAAAACCAAACAATGAAAATAACAAGATCATTTAGTTTGCTTCCATCAGGATTCAGGCTCAGTTCTTTCTAGTTATATCTCTGGATGGTGCGTTTCTCACTTTCTTGAGTCTTTCAGGATTAACTTATATCACTGCATTGCTGAAAAGAGTCCAGTCTGTCATAGCTGGTCGTCACAGATATGGTATGTCTGTGATTGTATACAAATTTCTTCTGATTCTACTCTTCTCGCTCAGCATCAGTTTGTATAAGTCTCTCCAGGTAATTATGAAATCTGTCACCTCCTCGTTTCTTATAGCACAATAAAATTCCATTACATTCATATACCACAACTTGTTTAGCCATTCCCCAATTGATGGGCACCCCTTTAGTTTCCAATTCTTTGCAACCACAAAAAGGGCTGCTAAAATATTTTTGTACATATGGGTCTTCCTCCCACTTCTATGATCTCTTTGGGATATAACCCTAGAAGTGGTATTGCTGGGTCAAAGGGTATGAAATTATTTATAATCCTTTGGGCATAATTCCAGATTGCTCTCCAGAATGGTTGGATAAGTTCACAACTCCACCAGCAATGTATTAGTGTTCCAATTTGTCCACATCCTCTCCAGCATTTGTCACTTTCTTGTTTTGTCATCTTAGCCAATCTGACTGGAGAGATGTGGTATCTCAGAGTTGTTTTGATTTGCATTTCTCTAATCAATAGTGATTTAGAGCATTTCTTCATATGCTTATAGATATCTTTAATTTCTTTCTCTGAAAACTGCCTGTTCATATCCTTTGACCATTTATCAATTGGGGAATGACTTGTATTCATATAGATTTGGCTCAATTCTCTATAAATTTTAGAAATGAGTCCTTTATCAGAGACACAAGTTATAAAAATTCTTTCCCAATTTCCCACCTCCCTCTTGATCTTGGTTACATTGGCTTTGTTTGTACAGAAGCTTTTCAATTTAATGTAATCAAAATTATCCATTTTACATTTTATAATGCTCTCTAATTCTTGTTTGGTCCTAAAGTCTTCCCCTCTCCACAGATCTGTCAGGTAAACTATTCCTTGCTTTCCCAAATTGCTTACAGTATCATCCTTTACACCTAGATCATGCACCCATTTAGACTTGATTTTGGTATATGGTGTTAGATAGTGATCTATGCCCAGTTTCTGCCATACTGTATTCCAGTTTTCCCAGCAGTTTTTGTCATATACTGCATTCTTATCCCAAAAACTGGGGTCTTTGGGTTTATCAAACAATAGATTGCTATATTCATTAACTGCTGGGTCTCCTGCACCTAATCTATTCCATTGATCCACTACACTACACCTCTGCCAGTACCAAGCAGTTTTGATGACTGCTGCTGTATAATACAGATTAAGATCTAGCATAGCTAGTCCACTTTCCCTAGCATTTCTTTTCATTAATTCCCTTGCTATTCTAGACCGTTTGTTTTTCCAAATAAATTTTGTTATTATTTTGTCTAACTCTACAAAGTAGTTTTTTGGTAAATTGATTGGAATGGCACTAAATATATAATTTAGTTTGGGTAAAATTGTCATTTTTATTACATTAGCTCTACCCAGCCACGAGCAATTGATATTTTTCCAACTATTTAGATCTGTTTTTATTTGTGTGAGAAGTGTTTTGTAGTTGTGATCATATAGATTCTGGGTTTGTTTTGGCAAGTAGATTCCCAAATATTTTATGTCTACAGTGACTTTAAATGGGATTTCTCTTTCTATCTCTTGCTGTTGAGTTTTATTAGAGATGTACAGGAATGCTGAGGATTTATGTGGTTTATTTTATATCCTGCAACTTTGCCAAATTTATTTATTGTCTCAAGTAATTTTTTACTTGATTCTCTAGGATTCTCTAAGTATATCATCATATCATCTGCAAAGAGTGACAGCTTGGTCACTTCTTTGCCTAATTTGATTCCTTTGATTTCTTTTTCTTCTCTAATTGCTACTGCTAACGTTTCTAGTACCAGATTGAATAAGAGGGGTGATAGTGGACACCCTTGTTTCACTCCTGATCTTATTGGAAAGGTTTCTAGTTTATCCCCATTGCATATAATACTTGCTGATGGTTTTATATAGATGCTAGCAACTATTTTAAGGAAGGCTCCATTTATTCCTATACTTTCTAGTGTTTTTAATAGGAATGGATGTTGTACTTTGTCAAAAGCCTTTTCTGCATCTATTGAGATGATCATGTGGTTTCTGCTAGTTTTATTGTTGATATGCTCAGTTATACTGATGGTTTTCTTAATATTAAACCATCCTTGCATTCCTGGAATGAATCCTACCTGATCAGGGTGTATTGTTTTTTTGATAAGTTGTTGGAGTCTTTTGGCTAATATTTTATTTAAAATTTTTGCATCTAAATTCATGAGGGAGATTGGTCTATAATTTTCTTTCTCTGTTTTATCTCTTCCTGATTTAGGAATCAGTACCATATTTGTGTCATAGAAAGAGTTTGGTAGGACTCCTTCTTCACTAATTTTCCCAAATAGTTTGTAGAGTATTGGAATCAATTGTTCTTTAAATGTTTGATAGAATTCACTAGTGAACCCATCTGGCCCTAGAGATTTTTTCCTAGGGAGTTCTTTGATGGCTTGTTTGATTTCCTTTTCTGAGATGGGGTTATTTAGGTAATTCACTTCCTCCTCAGTTAATCTGGGCAATATGTGATTTTGTAAATATTCATCCATTTCACTAAGATTGTCATATTTATATGCATACAATTGGGAAAAATAATTCCTCATTATTTTTTTGATTTCTTCTTCATTGGAGGTAGATTCACCCTTTTTATTTTTGATACTCATAATTTGGTTTTCTTCTTTCTTTTTTATCATATTGACTAAGGGTCTATCAATTTTGTTGATTTTTTCATAAAACCAGCTCTTAGTTTTATTTATTAATTCAATGGTTTTCTTAATTTCAATTTTATTAATCTCACCTTTGGTTTTCAATATTTCTAATTTAGTACTAAATTGGGGATTTTCAATTTGTTCTTTTTCTAGCTTTTTCAATTGCATGTCCAATTCATTGACCTCCCTTCTCTCTGCTTTAATTAAGTATGCACTCAGGGATATAAAACTTCCCCTGAGAACTGCCTTTAGTGCATCCCACAAATTTTGGTATGTTGTTTCATTATTATCATTCTCTTGAATGAAATTATTGATTGTTTCTATAATTTCTTGTTTGACCCACCAATTTTTTAGGATTAAATTGTTTAATTTCCAATTAGTTTTTAGTCTATCTTTCCATGGCCCTTTATTGCATATAATTTTTATTGCATCATGATCTGAGAATGATGCGCTTTATATTTCTGCCTTTCTGCACTGGATTGTGAGGTTTTTATGCCCTAGTACATGGTCTATTTTTGAGTATGTACCATGCACTGCTGAGAAGAAAGTAAATTCCTTTTTATCCCCATTCAGTTTTCTCCAGAGATCCATCATATCTAGTCTCTCTAAGATTCTATTCACCTCCTTAACTTCTTTCTTGTTTATTTTGAGGTTAGATTTATCGAGTTCAGAGAGGGGAAGATTAAGGTCCCCCACTAGTATAGTTTTGCTATCTATTTCTTCCTCTAATTCCTTTAACTTCTCCTCTAGGAATTTGGATGCTATACCACTTGGTGCATATATATTAAGTAGTGATATTGCTTCATTCTCAATGGTGCCTTTTAGTAGGATATAGTTTCCTTCCTTATCTCTTTTAATTAGATCTATTTTTGCTTTTGCTTTATCTGAGATAAGTATTGCTACCTCTGCTTTTTTTACTTTAGCTGAGGCATAATAAATTTTACTCCAACCTTTTACCTTTACCCTGTGGGTATCCCTTTGTTTCATATGTGTTTCTTGAAGACAGCATATTGTAGGATTTTGGTTTTTAATCCATTCTGCTATCCGCCTCTGTTTTATGGGAGAGTTCATCCCATTCACATTCACAGTAATGATGACTATCTGTCTCTTCCCTTCCATCCTATTCCCTCCTCTGTTTATGTTTTTGTTTATTCCTTCTCCCTTCCCCTCCTTGAAGTTTTCCCTTTTGACCACCCCTCCCTCAGTGTTCCCACCCAGTGACCCCCCTTCTTAACCTACCCTCTCCCCTTACTACTATTTCCCTCCCTTATAATCCCTCCCTTTAGTCTCCTCCTTTTCACCCCCCCCTTACCCTCCCACTATCTATAGGACACAATAAATTTTTATACTTATCAGAGTAAATTACTCCCCGTTTGATTCCAAACCAATGAGAGTAAATTTCAAACAGTGCTCCTCTCCCTCCCTCCAATTCCTCTATTTAATGAATTTATGTGTCTATTCACGTTAGATTCTTAAACTTCACTGATTAATTTGATCCTTCTTTGAACCAGAACCAGTGAGAATAGTGTTTAAATGATGTTCCTCTCCCTCTTATTACTCCACTCAAGCAACTCCAGTGGCTCCCTATCACCTTCAGGATCGAATATAAATTAGTGCATGGCCCTTCATATGCCCTACTCTTAGCTTTCCAATTTTCACACAACTTAAAACCTAGCACATAATCTATGAACCAGTGACACTGGCCCTCTTGTGATTTCTAAACAAGTCACTTTTCCCAACTACAGGCATTTTCACTGGCTACCCCCTCCCCCAACCCGTAACAATCTCTCTCCCCATCTCTGCCTCCTGGTTTCCTGGCTTTCTTCAAGTTCTAACTTATATCCCACCTTATAATTGGAGGTTTTTCTTGTCTGACTTCATTCTAATACCTTCCTTCTGTTAATTATTACCAATTTATCCTGTCTATTGTAGGTAATTGTTTGTAGGTAATTGTTTACATGTTATCTTCTCCATTAGACTGTTAGTTCCCTGAGAGTAGAGATGATCTATTATATTTCTTTAAATTCCAAACACTTAAAATAGTGTTAGAATGTAGCAGGCCCTTAATAAATATTTATTGACAGACTAATTGAATCAAAGAGCTATAGCAGAAAAAGTGTATTATTTTAAAGTTAAAAAAGCAATAGTAGTACCCACTCATCCTCCTAAAAGGAAGAGATACAACCTTAGCTAAGGAGTCTAGATGAAAGCAGAAAAGGGATGAAGAGGGGAAAAAAATCACCAAACTTATGCCAATGGACATTGGCTCAATTTGTAGGTGATCAATAAATCAATTAATGTATTTTTTTTAAGTCAACTGTATACCAGATGCTGGGTTAGACTCTGGGAGACAAAAACAAAAACAAAATGAAATATTCTTTGACCTCTGAGAGCTTATATTCTATTAGGGAAACGTGTATAAAATAAATAAATATTAAATATATTCAAAGTAAACATAAGATTCTTTCAGGGAGAGTGGGTAACATCTGGGGAAACGTCTCATAGATGACATGAAGCATGCAATAAGCTTTAAAGGTGGTTAGTGATTCTAGGAGTTAAGGATGAGTAGAGAATATACCCAAGCATAAAGGACAGAGACTGGAGGTAGATTATCACATATGAATGACTGACTGCACATAAACCAATATGGCTGTTATAGTAGAATGCATAAATGAAAATTGGATGTAATGTTCCTGCATAAGTAGTCTAGAGCCACTCTGGGGAAGGATTTAAATGTTTAACAGAAATATTTGAATCTGATACACAAACAAGAGTTAGTTACTGGAGCTTCTTGAAAGGCAGGCGAGAGTCATACCTGTGCTTTAGGAACTATGTGGCAGATAAATTACAAAGTCTAAGATGAAGCTATTTAGTTGTTCTGGTTATGTCCAACTCTTAAACCCCATTTTTGTTTGTTTTTGGTGTTTTAGGCAAAGATAATTGGAGCAGTTTGGTATTTCCTTCACCAGCTCATTTTACAAATGAGGAAACTGAGGCAAAGTTAATTGACTTGCCCGGGATGACACAGTTTGTAAGTGTCTGAAGTCAGATTTGAACTCAGCAAGATGAGCCAGCTTGACTCCAAGACTGATGTTCTATCCATTGTGCCACCTAACTGCTCCAAGATGAAGTAGACAAAGCAAATAGGAAAACATTGTAGTCCAGGGGAAGAGTGGTAAATTAGGGAAGTGATCATATGACTGTAGGGAAGGGAATGAATGCACGTAATGATGAAATATAATGATAACATTTGACAATGTGTTGAAAATGGTGAATAGTAAGGAAAAGTGAAGAATTAAGAAAGACCATAAAGTTGGGAGCTCATGTAACTCTAAGACTGGTGGTGCTGTCTACATATAATTAGAAAGTTCAGAGGTGGGGTAGGTTGTGAGGAAATGATTATGAGTTCAGTTTTGGACCTACTGAATTTGAGTTACCAGTCTGAAACATACAATACACAACTGGTAACACAAGACTGGAGGAAAGTAAGTAGGACTTTGTATACAGATCTGAGAGCCATCTGCATAGATAATAACTGAACCAATGAGAGTTGATGATGTTATAGAGAGAAATAAAGAATGGTAAGGATAGATAAGCAGTATCCATAGATAGATGGAAGCAGGGAAGCTGAGTGACAGCCCATCAGAGCAGCAGGAAGAGGTGATTGGCAGAGACTATGTATGTATCTATCAGTGACTGTAAGCCATATGAGAACTGTGGGAGTAGACTCAACGAGAATAGCACAGAGCGGGGGTTAGGTGGCACAGTGAATAGAGCACCAGCCCTGGAGTCAGGAGGACCTGAGTTCAAATCCAGACTCAGACATTTAACACAAAAACTAGCTATATGACCTTGGGCAAGTCACTTAAACCCAATTGCCCTCCAAAAACCAAAAAAAAAACCAAAAAAACAAAAAACCAAGATTAGCACAGAGGTATCATCAGAAGACATTGGTGGCCCTCTAACACTGAAGGTATGATTTACTCCCATTCAACCATATGGCCAAATTATATGAGTTTCTGACATTTATGTCCTCTTGCATATGTGCCTTGACTACAAATGTTTACTTTTTATGTTTCCTGGTCATGACCTAACTTTGGTGTCTCTCCAGGATAGTCCCTAAACATGTTTACTCTGTCCTCTGATATTTACATTTGTAGAGGAGTAAACTCAGTTTTACTGAACCTTGTTTTTGATTGGTTGTTTTGTGCTATGCTATTTCATTGGATGTTTTTTCTTTGAACTAATATTGTACTCTGGCTCACTCGTAAAGTTAAGTACATTAGTAAAGGTTCCTGATGGATATGGGTCCATTGAATACCTCGTATCTGGGAAAGTCTTGATTAGTGAGACACTGTTTGAGTTAGGTTACCCTTAGGTACAGGTTGACTATACAAACTGCACCCTGAGCTCCATACACATCATCTCAGACCTCATCAGTTATAACCTGCTGTGTAGGCCAGGATTCTCATACAAGTTATACTTCCTAATAGTATGTCTTCTATTAGCCAATGCTATTTTCTGTTGGCCATTGTTGTACTGGCATAAAACTCTTCCTAGATCTTTCAGGGCAGCATCAGTGTGTAATACAAAAGACTTTCTTGGAACTGCATAAGTCAATATAACATCAGGCATTTGACCAAGAATGTAGAAGCTTATTCATGCCTCTCACATCAATAATCTCTAAGAGGTTCTAGAGTATTCATTTTAAGTTTCTCTTCTGCCCACTTACTGGGATCATTCCCACACATATACCCAAGAATGAAGTTATTGAAAGACTTGCCAACCTTGGCTTGCTTCTTCAAAAATTTCAGATAACTACCCCAAATCTCAGAAAAGTCTCTATATTCCTTTGGACATGCCAACTAAGAAAGTGCTTCTGGCTTTCTAGTGTTAGTATTCTCTAACTTATGAGACTCCCTTAACAATTTCTATAGAATTGGCATTCAATATCTTAGTGGTTCATGAGTGAGATATCACAGAGCCAGTTGAATTCAGTTTCTCTCTTTGTAGAACCCTATTTATGCCCCTGTCCTCTCCTTAAAGCACTTCACTATCCATAGGAACAAAGCCCATTCAACACATTCTTCATTCCTTCCAAGCAGAAGCAGGTGCCCCACCCCACATGTCCTTAGGAAATACCAAGCCTCTTCCTACTTGTATCACTTGTACCCCATTCCTCAGGTTAACAGACACTGTTCCACAGTTCCACAGCCACATGTTTTGTTCCACAATCGTCATTTTAAGATTTACAAGTGATTTCTAGCTTCTAAAGCAGTTTTTCCCCAAAAAGCCAACACAAATTCATAGGGCCAAAAGCCTCCATGTATTGAAAACTGTTAATGGATTTTGCAGCGTCCTCTTTGCCAAGTTGTCTACCCTAAAACACATTTTTGAACATGACCAATATGGAGATTTGTTTTCCTTGACTATTCATATTTGTTAAAAGTGGGTTTTTTCCCTTTTATTTTTTGTTTCCATTTAGGGTATGGGGGGAGAGGAGATAAATGCATAGTTATTAATTTTATAAGAAAGCAAATTTAAACAGTAAAAGAAAAGAAAAAGTTGACACTCATAAAGCATCAGTCTATATTAGGGAAAGCATGCTAATTTCAAGAAATATCAAGCCCAGACATAATATTTAGTTTTTATTTTTATTCCAATGCCAATTATTTTTTCACCCACCCATAGACTAGACTACAGTATGATCTCTCACCATGAACAGTCAAGAATTCCATCTTCTCCCCGTGCTACTTCTGGACCCATAGGAATAGATGGAAGGCAGTCCTATTGACCTCTCCTACATTCCCCATCTCCCAGTGCAGGGAGTATAAGATTATAACCCAGTAATTTTGTGGCTTGGGAAGTTAATGTTCACTCCTGGGGTGTGCTGCTTCCCTACTCTGGGCTGATCGTTTTTCCAAAGTCAGAAGAGAATGAAACTCTTCCTGGTTATTCTTGTATATCAAAGACAAAGGAGATTATTTCTACCAACCATACTCTGGTTCTAGGGAGAGAAATGAAACTCCCACATCCATGGCCAGATGGCGTTATTCATTTTGTCATTCCCCATTTTTACTGGTCTCTATAGTCACTCGCCTAATCTTCAGCCTGGCAAAGCAATCTGATTGAATTCTGATGTCCATCCCCACTCCATTGGACGTCAAGAACCCATGAAAGAAGGTACAGGTGAAACTATAATGGAAGTTTCCCGATACTGGCAATCACTGGAAAATGCCATTCGGAAAACAACACAAGAATTGTCTCTACAATTGTCACTATTCAGAAGATAAAAATAGAAAATAAAGCTATTGTGAGATAATGCATAGAATAGAAAAATAATGCTAATGAAATAGTAAAAAATAGTTTGGGAAGGAAGAGATTGCTACTATATGGATTAGGTCTCTTATGTACTTTTATGAGTCAGAAAGCATTTATTAATTATTTAATATATATATCAGACAGTAGGCATAGAAAGATAAAACATAGTCCTTGCCATCAAAAAGCTCATATTCCAATAAGGGAGATAAAATCCAAATGGACACATATATGAAGATATATGCAATATTAATGGGAAGCAATCTCAGAAGGAAGGCATTAGCAATGGAGTAAACTGGGAAAAATTTTTTCTATAGAAGGTAGAATTTTCTTCTCATGGGTTATGAAAGTCAAGCAATAATTGTCTTTTTTAAATGGAAAAAAATTAAACAAGAAAATCACAGAGATTAATTACTTTAGCAAAAATAGTATTTTTGAAATTTGCCACCTGGGAAATCTTAAAAACAGGGCTAGACACCAAGCTGTTCAGGATTCTAATTCAGTAAGGGATTGAGTATTGCTCACTCAGACCATGGAGAGGAAGAAAGAGCCAAAGGGTCTTTCCTCCATGTACCCAAATGTCTGTCAAATCTGGATCCAGATACTACTTTTTTTTAAGCAATTGGGGTTAAGTAACTTGCTCAAAGTAATACGGCCAGTCATTTTTTATATGTGGGTGCTCATTTTCTAAGGCCTTAATCAATCCCGGGTCATTCTGACTCCGGGGCCAGCGCTCTTACTCACTGTGCCACCTAGCTGGCCCTAGACACTACTTTTTCTACCAAGGCCTAGGGAGAAGGAGAAATATAGATATAACCTGAGAGAAATGACAATGGGGATTCAGAGGGCTTTTCTGTCTATAGTGACATTTGACAGAGAAATTAGAGCTGGCACCATCCTCACTTTATTCTTCCACTCAAATATCCTCTTGTCACACTGAATTCACAGAGGCATGCAGACAGAATAAAGAGGATTCAGAATGGTAGTGGTAGGGGTGGGACAGAGTCTTGCCAGGGATCTTAGATCTTGCTGTCTTCCCCTTTTGAAGATCTCTATTGTACAACAGTCCTGTCAGCATCTCTTATAACTGCTGGCTTGATAATTTCAACCTTGTTATCATTTAAGAGTTTTCCTTTCCTTTATCTCTGAATCATCAGAGTATGTAAGTTCGTAGGCATGCTGTGTACATGGGAAGGGGACACAACAAACATGATGTTTAGAGTGAATACCTTTCAGAACAGGACTTGGTTTCCATTGATCTTCAGAGTTAGGAATATAGAGTTGAAAGAAATTGCCAGGGACCTTGGGACTATAGTTAATGGTTACAAGACTTGAGGTATATTAGTTGGTCAGAGATGGAACCAAGGTTCACTGTGAGTAGGGAGATCAACTAGGTCTGGGAGTGGGGCACAAATGTAAGGATTATTGATGTGTAACATTTAAACCATAATTTGGACAAGGCTTTTAAAATCCAAATATTTTTCTGAATTGAGCCAAAATGACATTGGATCCATTAACAACTAAGATATATATCCAGAAAATATTACATTATAATTATTACTTGTAATGTGTTTTCCTAATTTGAATTTGAACATCTACCTTATGGGTAAAAGTCTTTAGAAATATTCATGTTATTCCAAACTCCCAAGCACACTGAGTCATTTAAATGATTAGCTGAGGAAAAAGATTTAACCGGGACCAGTGTACTCTTCATTACAGAGTAATCCTAATTTATAATGTCTGGAAGTATTAAGGGAAATTACAGGATATACTAGCAATATTCTCTGGGACATGGAGTGTTCCCAAGGTAAGCAGCTTTTGGAAGTTTGGAGGGACTTTTTATGATCTTGCTAAAGATAAATTTTCAGCTAGCAGAAGAAAATTAGCAAGTAAGCATCAAAATATGGAAATAGACGAGATGGAAAGCTACAAAAATCCAATTAGAACAACTTTTGAAAGAAAAAACCCTGTCATCTTAAAGGGTTAATAGTTATCATTGTCGTCACTGTCATTGTGGCAATGTCATCATTGCTGTTAGTATCAATTGTAAAATGTTCAGTATTTAGTTTTGCTTTCTGGGGAAGGATAGAGAGGCCCAAGGTCTCTATGCTTTGCTAAATTTGCTCATTCTTTCTGAGGTCAATGTCATCACTAAAGAGTAATGTAAACAAATCAGTATAAATACACATCCTCTTCAAAGAATTCTCATTCTCTCTCTCTCTCTCTCTCTCTCTCTCTCTCTCTCTCTCTCTCTCTCTCCTTTCCTTCCTTCCTTCCTTCTTTCTTTCTTCCTTCCTTCCTTCCTTCCTTCCTTTCTTTTTGTATAATAATGATCTCTGTTTAGTCTCATTTGTGGGCACTTGAAACTCACTGAGCTTTCTTCTCCCTTCTGCATCAAGGTGATCAGCACCATTGTGGTTGACTGTTTGGTTTTCTATATCTTACAGGGAAATCTAGTGAGACAGAAAGTGAAACTGTCCAGCCTGAAACATTCAAGAGTAGGGCAGGGAAGCCTTCTCACTATCTTTTATTTATTAACCCAAATAGATCATAGAATTACAAAATTAGAAGACACCTTAGAGATCATCCATGCTAAAGCTTTCATTATGCAAACTGAAACCCTGAATTGTTAAAGGACTCACCTAAGGCCACCCTGCAGCAAGAGGTACAGCCAGAATTCAAACTCAAATCTTCAGACTAAAAATCCAATTCTCTTGCAACTACATCACTAGTATAGCATAACAAAATGATCAATCATGTCTTGTAGGTAGGTATCTTTTGGTAGAGGGGAAAATGATGATAGCTGAAATTCTCAAAAAATACTTTAAAAATTTTTTCATTAACACACAAAAATTATTTTTATCACATATCCATTGTAATTCCTATAGTTATCAGAAACCATAATCCTTCTAGATTTCCTTAGACATAATATTAAATTTTCCTAACCTTATCAGAAAACACCCTTGTCAATAATGTGCCTCCAACAGCTCCATGTGTGCCCTTGGTCAGACTGAATTTAAACACAGCTGGTATATGCCAGATGAAAGTCCTATCTTCCCTTTAAGGGGACACCAAGGAAGATAATTTTTAAAAGAAGTCATGACAAAGAAATCATACATGTAACAAGTTGGATCATTGGGAAAATGGTGAGACTCACACATGTAAGAAAAGTCCTAGTTAGGTAATGTGGCAACTTGTTTTTCTGAAGTCAATAGCTTAAAAGGGACAAAAGTGGTCAGACTCATGGTGCTCTGATCTGTCTGCTCGTCTTGGCAATTTTAGTAAAAGTTATGACTGGGAGGCATGATAGCCCCTTCATAGAAAAAGCACTGACTCTGGAGTCAAATGACCTGGTTTCAAATATGTAGGATATTTGTGTATTCATGGGGAAGTCACTTAATCTCCCTAGAACTGGGTGCTTAGGCTAAATGACTTCTGAGGTCCCTTCTAGCATTTACTTGATGATACTATGAAAATATTTTCAAGACACAAATATGATAAATCCAGAGAAACTTGGAAAAATTAACATGATTTGATGCAGTATGAAGTAGAATCAAGGAAATAATATATATACGACTATGACAAGATAAGTAGAAGCACCATTAGTCAGTCAACAAACATTTATTTAGTACTTAAAATATACCAGGAACTGTGCTAAAGTGTGGGGGTGCAAAGAAAGGCAAAAAACATATTCTTTGACCTCAAGAAATTTAAAGTCAAAAGTGAATACTGTGAAAGCAGAATAAAGATGGTGAAGTAGCAGGAAGCATTGTGGTAAAGTTTTGTCCATTATATATTCACATATATAATGTATATGTACACACACACACACACACACACACACACACACACACACACACATATATATATATATATATATATATATATATATATATATATATATATATATATATCACATATATAATCCTAGGAAATGTGTCAGACTGAACCCTGAAATGGAAATCCAGAAAAGTCACAATGAATCCTTTATCTAACCCAGGTAGGCATAAGGAGACAGGGAGAACTGTTGACACTAGAGTCAGGATCAGTCCAGCAGCACTCCCATCATACTCAAGTAAAGGCTAGGCATCCAAAAGAGAGGAGGTTCCAGACAAATACTTCAGCAAACCCCTGGCCCATACTGAGGGACTGCAAAGAGGACAAATACCAACTAGTAGATGTCTTACCTACTACTCAGTACTGAGTCATAAATCAGGATGTATGGAGAAGGGGGCCTATGGAGAAGAGCATTCCCAATAAGAAGACCCTCAGTAATGTACCAAGAAAGGAAAAGTTCAGAAGGAGCTGTTTGGCTCAAACCACAAAGAGCAGAGCACAATCTAACTATCAGCATCTAACCCAAACTGCAGAGAAGTAACTAGGGCGGGAATCTCTGACCAAAGGGAAGTCTGCAGTTCTGCCACCCCAAACCAACAGCATTTCCTAGTTGGCTAATAGGGGCAGCATTCTATTATTGCTCTGACTAAAACTTGGATCAGGAAATTGATGGGCTCAGAGAGGGTTGAGGGTGTGGGAGTAAAGGTGGGGGAAGGAGCAATTAGATGCTTTTGGAGGTTATAACACTTTGGCAGCACCAAAAATTTTCAGGTCTCTAGCCCATTCTTGAGATCCCAGAATAATGTAGAACTCAATACCTGAGAAAAGCAACAAGATAACTCCAGATTGTGACTCCAAAAGGGTGGTAAAGTTCAGTCCTTAAAAAAAGTTCAATGTCTGGGAGAAGTTTGTAATAAGGGGTAAATAAAAAGAATCCTATTATAATGAGCTATCATGGCTGCATAGGTGGCTCAAAACACACAAATGCAGAGAAGAGATTACAAAATATTTATGAGCAATGTGTCAAAGAAAAACATACCTTAGGCAAAAACTCAACTAGAATTCTTAGAAGAGCTGAAATGAGAACTTTTCTTTGATTGCTTTTCAAAAAATGAAATGAGAACATACAATGGGGAAAATGGAAAAGAAATGAGCACTATGGGAGAAAGAAAAATAAACCTAAGTAACTGGTTGGCATAAGAGGTACAAAACCCTCCCCAATCAACAAGATCTCTGAATATTAGAATGGACCAAATAGAGCCAATCACTCCATAAAAAGAAATATTAAACCAAAGTCAATGGGCAGGGGGAAAATTGAAGAAAATATAATGTATTTCATAGCAAAAAAATAACTCATCTGGAAAACATAAAAGGAGAAAAAAAGTTAAGACATTGGAGTAGTTAAGTGTTATGATAAAAAGGGGGGACATCGCATTTCAAAAAAGCTTAAAAAGAAAACTGTCAATACTTTTTAGAACCATGCAGCAAAGTAAAATTGATAAAATCCACTGGTCATTTCCTGAAAGAAACCTCCAAATGATAGTAATCACAGGCAAAATTCAGAGGCTCCAAGTTAAAGGAAAAATGTTACAGGAAGCCAGAAAGAATGAATTCAGGTACTGAGCAGCCACAATTAGGATCACACATCTTAGCAGTCACCACTATAAAGGAGAAGAGAATCTGGAATATGATATTCCAGAAGGCAAAGAATATGAGCTCACAGTCAAGAATAATTACTCATCCAGCAAAACTGAGTATAATACTACAGTGGGAAGGATAGATCTTCAAAGAAATAGAGGGTTCCTAAATATTACTTATTTTTTAAAAAGTAAAGTGATAAAGAAAATTTGAAATTCAAACAGATGAGTTAAGAGAAACACACACACACATACAAAAACATAAATATGGATAAACAATGATGACTGACTAAACAAGAATAGAATCCTTATAGAGAGATGATGATGTGACTCCTCTGAGCCCTAGTATCATCTGGGGTAATAGAAGGAGCCTAATTAGACAAGGCCTAGGAGTGATACTGTTGTGTTTTGATGATGTTAAGAGAAGAATGGAATGAGAGAGAAAGGGGAACACACAGGGGCAAGGAGGTGGGGAAGGAAGGTTAGGGAAAATTATTTTGCATAATTAGAGTACACAAGTAGACATTTATATAAATGAAGATGTAGGGGGGAGCAGCTGACACTTCAACCAATCTCTCACTCACAAGTTAAAGGAAGGAAGAATGCACACATGCACACAGAATTAGGTAAAGAAATATACTTCATTCATAAGGGAAACAGGAGAACAAGGGAAGAAGGGGAGGGGAATTAAAAAGAGGATAGATTAAGGGAGAATTAGTTCTAAGCAAAACAAGTTCCAAGGATATAAAAATATATTTATAGCTCTCTTGAGATATCAAAAATGGGAACCTGAGACAGTGACTATAAATTGGGGAATGAATGAACAATTTATATTATCTAAATATGATGAAATACTATTGTGTTGTAAGAAATGATGATAGGGATGGTTTCAGAGAAGTTTGGGAAGAAGTGTATGAATTGATGTAGAGTGAAACAAACAGAACCACAAGAGCAATATACACAATGACAATATGGTAAAGGTAAACAACTTTGAAAAATCAGGAGTTCTTATCAGCATAATGACCAATCACAATTGAAAGGACTAATGATGAAACATCGTACTCACACACCCAGACCTACATGGAAATTTGTTTTGATTGACTATACATGTTCATAATGAGGTTAGTTTTTATTAGTTCTAAAGTGTTTGGGAAGATGGTAGGAGTATAAATAAGCAACTTTGTCAATTAAAAAATAAAATATAATTTTAAAAATAAAGAGAAAATTTTGAAATTATCAAGAGCAAATTATGTTCCTGAAAAAGAGACATGAGAAGACATTCTCACACCACTTGCAGATAAGAAGGAACCATAAGAATGGGACATTGCAGTAAATTCAAAATAGGTTTCAAACATTCACTTACTCTGTGATCCTGGACAAGTCATTTACCCCATTTGCCTCTTTTTCCTTACCTGTAACATGATCTGGAAAAGGCAATGGCAAACTACTCCAGCATCTTTGCCAAGAAAATCCCAAATGGGCTCATGAAGAGTCAGAAAAAAAACTGAAAAATGGCTAAAAAAAAAGAACAAAAGTTTTCTTTGAATTTCAAACTCAGTTTCATAGAATAGTAAATTATAAAATTTACAAAGTTCTATGAGATCCTTGAAAATTAATATTTGTGTATTACTGTAAAGTATCTGAAGTATATCATGAGTAGATGCAAGTAGAAATTACACAGATCTTTTAGAAAATGCACTGTGATATGCAAATAGAATATGGGTCAACTCTCAATTCTAGATGATGAAATCATTGTTGTAAAAATAAATCCTTCTAGGTGGGCAGAGCCAAGATGGTGGAGTAGAAACAACACTTACAAGGTGCTCTGCCCCACACCACTTCCAAAAATTGTAAAAGGTGGACTCTGAACAACTTCTGGAGCTCCAGCACCCACAGAATGACACAAAGAAGCTAACCTCCCACTGAGGACATCCTGGCAGCCCTGCAGGGAGCAGCCAGCACAGCGCTCTGAGAGTGGGCAGCACAGCATGTGGGGAGCCAAGCCTAGGCCCACCTGAGCCATGGTTTTAGCCCCAGGGTGGCCAGGTCAGCAACTGGCTGGAGGGACCCCAGAACACTAGCAGCTGTGGCAATTCCAGAATTGTCAACACAGACAAAATGAGAGGTTAGTGCCCTATGGACTTTGGGACCAGTATATGGGAAACGCATTGGCTTCTTCCCCTGGGGGCAAGAAGCAGCTGAGGAGCTGCAGCACAGATGCCATTTTGCAGCTTCAGCTCCTGGTCTGCAAACTGTAGGGAGATCCAGCAATCAGTCTGGGGGTTAATCGATCTTGCTTTAACCTGCTTGGATCTGGATTGTGATCTGGGGGGGAGGTCTGGGGTGGGTATCCAACTTGCCAGAGAGTGTGGAGGCTTTACAGAGGCCACCCATCTAATACCTTTGGAAGCTGTGAAGACCCTGTGTTTGGGACAGAAACTCCCCTATCTGGTGGCAGAGACCTACTGTGGCAAAAAGCCCAAAATTCAAGTAATTAAGTGGCAACATGCCTAGGCAAAGGAAACAAAGTATACAGAAAAATGAAACATTAGACTGGTATTTTGGGGGCAAAGAGGATTGAAGCATGGAACAGAGGTCTGTGAGGTCAGAACTCCTGCACCGAAAGTCCCAAATGAAAATATGAGCAGGTTACAGGCCATAGAGGACCTTAAGAAGGATTTTAAAAACCAAATAAGAGAAGTGGAGGAAAAATTGGGAAGAGAAATGAGAAGGATGCAGTAAAAGTATAAAATGAGAGTCAACAGCCTGACTGAGGAAAATAACACCTTAAAAAATAGATTAACTCAAATGGCAAAGGAGGCTCAAAAGGGCAATGAGGAGAAGAATGCCTTAAAAAGCTGAATTTGCCAGATGGAAAAAGAATCTCAAAAGCTCACTGAGGAGATTCATTCCTTCAGAATTAGACTGGAGCAAATGGAAGCTGGTGACTTTATGAGAAATCAATATGCTGTTAAACAGATCCAAACAAATGAAAGAATAGAAGGCAATATGAAATATCTCATGGGAAACACCACTGACCTGGAAAATAGATCCAGGATAGACAATTTAAAAATTGTTGGACCACCTGAAAGCCATGATTAAAGAAAGAAACTAGAAATCATTCTTCAAGAAATTCTCAAGGAAAGTTGCCCTGATGTTTTAGACCCAGAGGGGGAAATAGAGGTTGAAAGAATCCACTCATCGCCTCCTAAAAAAGATCCCAAAAAGAAAACTCCTAGGAATATTATAGCCAGATTCCAGAATCTATAGATCAAGGAGAAAATACTACGAGCAGCCAGGAAGAAACAATTTCAATATTGTGGAAACACAATCAGAATAGCCTAGGACCTGGCAGCTTCTCCACTGAGGGATTGAAGGGCATGGAATATGATATTCCAGAGGTCAAAAGAGCTGGGATTAAAACCAAGAATTATGTACCCAGCAAAATTGCCTGTCTTGTTTCAGGGGAAAATATGGTCATTCAGTGGAATAGAGGACTTTCAAGCATTCTTGAGGAAAAAACCAGAGTTGAGGAGAAAATTTGACATTCAGACACAAGAAGCAAGAGATGCTTGAGAAGGTAATCAGGGAAAAGAAATCAAAAGGAACTTATCAAAGTTGAACTATTTATATTCCTACATGGAAAAAACAATAACTGTGACTGATGAAACCTTCCTCATCATGAAAATAATTGAAGAAGTTTATATGGGCATATGAATACACAGGTTGAATTTGCTGGGAAGGGATGATACTTAAGGGGTGAAATTATGAGGTGAGAGAGGAAAGTGGCAAGAGGAGATGGGGAGAGACAGGGTAGGGTAAACTATCTCATGTAGAAGAGGCAAGGGGAAGTAGTTGCAGAGGAGGGGAAGAACAGGAAAGCAAAAAGTCAAAACCATATTCTCATTGAATTTGGCTCAGGGAGAGAATGACATACATATTAATGGGATATCTCACCCTGCAAGAGAGTAGGGGGAAGGGGGATGAGAGGGGGATGATGGAGGGGAGGGCATTCTGGGGGAAGAGGAGGTTGGAAGTACCCACTTTCAAAGAGGGACAGGATCAAGATAGGGAATGGACCAGGTGGGGAGTGGGATGGGTGGGAGGGAAATATAAGCAGTCTTTTACAATACATCTATTATGGTAATGTTTTGTGTAGCTATACATGTACAATACATACTGAATTGCTTATCTTCCCAGAGAGAGTGGGTGACAAGGGAGGAAGGGAATGGATCTGAAATTCTAAGTTTTAAAATTAAATGTTTCAAATGTATATAAACACTATTATTAATACTATTTTTGCATATAATTGGGAGATAAGATGTGCAGGCATTGGGGCACAGAAACTCACCTTGCCCTAATGGCAAAGTGGAAGGGGGTATGGGAGAAGATATGGGAGAGAGCAGATTGGATGAGGGGAGATCTTGTGGGACTGCTATTCTGGGAGGGTGGGTAGGGGAAAAATGGGGGAAAATTGTAACTCAAAATCTGGTGGAAATGAATGATGTAAACCAGAAATTAATAAAGCATTTGTTAAAATGTAAAAAAATAAAATAAAATAAATAAATGATTTTGGTTCAGTAAAAATAAAAAATAAATCTTTCTAGAGGACTGATGAATTTTAAATGCAGATTAAATTATACTTAAAAAAACTCCTTTTCTTCCCCTCTAATTTTTCAAAATGCTTCACTTATCCACAACCTTAATTAACCAAAATCTTAATTATCCATTCCAGTAAAAATTTCCTCCTGGAATCATCCAAGTTAAAGTCATGTGTATGTTGATTATATGGAATCTGCATATAGTGTATGTTATGTCTCATTCCTTTCCACTTAAAAATCATCAAATTATAAAACTTCTTTTTGCATAATGCCCATCAAGTTTTGTAGTATCAATGAAAAGGAATCAATCCTATAATTTTTAGGTTACCTCCTTGAAATTCCCACTTGTTTTATAATGTATATTACAAGTAAGTACCAAAAACATCCCAAAGATCCTAAAAAAACTTAGCACATTTGTAGAATCTTGGGGTCAATTTGGAAATTCCCCTGCATTTAGTCACCCACAATTTATTTCCCCACAACTATGCCTGGGGATTCATGAAGACAATGTTCCTAGTCCTGATACAAATGTTGCGGGCCTTGTAACGTACTTTATTTTCTGTTTGTTGTTGTTCAGTATTTTTAGCCATGTCTGACTCTTCATGACCCCACTTGGGGTGTTCTTGGCAAAGATACAGAAGTAGTTTGCCCTTATGTTCTCCAGTTCATTTTACAGATGAGGAATTGAGACAGTTTCCTGTCTCGAGTTGCACAGTTAGTAAGTGTTTGAGGCCAGATTTGAACTCAAGCAAATGAGTCTTCCTCACTCCAGGCTTGGTGCTCTGTCCACTTGCCACCTAGCAGCCCTGTTTTTTCCATTGCTGAGGTTCAATAGCTATCCATTTAAATTATTGTTCTTATAAGTTTTATGTTATTATTTAAATGCCTTGCATTGAGATTTTCAAAAATGTAATGAAGGGACAGATTTAGAAACAGAAATATATGAATTCAAGTCCAATCTTTGATACTAATTTGCTATTTGAGTTTTGGTGAATCAGTTGAAATATATAGATATATGTGTGTATGTATACACACACATAGATATAGATAGACATAGATATAGATCTATATGTAGATGTCTATATCTGTCTAGAAAATCCTATATATAGCAACACACACACACACACACACAAACCACATACCTCCAGACTGCAAATAAACTACCTCCCTCAATCTCTCTGTCACATTATTTTGCTTCTCTGTACCCAGGTTTATCAAACAACCCCTAAAGGTTGATATTATAGAAAAACTCATATGTAAAAAGCTTATGAATGTAGCAGTATTGCCTGTAAAATACAATAATAATCCCTTGTGAATATTGTTCTGGGCCAGAGTGAGCATTTTGGCTCAGCCTGTGGACATAACAGAAGTTGCAGGTAGGAGCCAGTGGTCACCTTGTGGGTTCAGCTTCCCTCGACCTTAGAAAGTGTTACATGTGCTTGTGGAAGGGCAGAAAGGACTTGGCCATATGTAGTTATTTGATTACAACAAACATATGGGAAAAACTACTTAAACTGCTCAAATATTGGAACCACATGTTCCTGCATGGGAAACGATGCCTTATTAAAGAACATGACAAAAACTGAGAATGCGGCTAGGGATATACAGAACAAAACCCTTGGTTATAAGGACCATTAAATATCCATCAGCTACTCAGATTGCAATCTTTCTTTTTGGTTTCAGTTTTCCTTGATATCTAAATGACCAATCAAATAACCAAGACATTTTTATTTCTCAATGTTATAAAAATAATCAACACAACATCCTGAGAAAATTTATACTCAAAATAACAGAAACAAAGAATTAAACTATCCCTACTTGCAAGAAGCTTACATTCTAATGGCAAGACAAGCACATATCAAAATAATATGCAGCATCCCATACTGGTCTCATACCTCTTCCTGGTGGCTTGAGATATCTGTCTGTCCCTACTGATTGGTAGACACTTCTTCTGACCTCCATATGAGCTTTTGTCTCATGTGAGTTCCCCATAAAATAATCTTTAAGCAAATATAGGCTTGGCATTTAAACAATGTGGTCAGCCCATCAAAGTTACACTTTCTTTAGCAGAGTTTGAATGTCAGATACACTTTAAATTGATCCTGACATATGGAGGTCATTTTGGTCCTCTTTGAGTATGAAGACCAGCAACTGACAGAACCAAATCATGGCAATGACACAACAACCATCTACATTCTTAAGCTTAAATGACAAAGACATTAAGATAAGTATATTCTAGTTCCATAGTTTTAAAAAAAGTTAACTCATGTTAAAAATAATTAAAATGTAGATGGAGAAAGAATGGGAAATAATTAAAAGAGAGAAACCCCTGAAATTTATTTATTTATTTACTTTTGCTTTTTGGAGGTTAATTGGGGTTAAGTAACTTGCCGAAGGTCACACGGCTAGGTTTTTGTTTGTGTGTGCATTCAGTGTCTGAGGCTAGATCGAACTCGGGTCCTTCTGACTCCGGGGCTGACGCTCTACTCACCTCGCCACCTAGCCGCCCCTTGAAGCCACTGAAATTTAGAGGTGTTAGGGAAGGCTTCCAATAAAAAAAGGGGAAATAAGAGAAATCCTTACAAGAAAAACATTACTGTCTTACTGGGAAGCTACCAGAACGACTAAAGGAAAAGAACTAATGAAAAAGTTCCTAATACAATAAATAATGCTGTGGGATAAAAGTCTTGGAGAAGAAACCTTCAGAAAAAAAGACAATACTACAAAGGCAACAAATAAACCAACAGAATAGAGATGAAAACTACTAAAGGAACTTCTAGAATATCTGAGAACCTTCATTTAAAAATGAAATATGTTAAAAAATTTTAAAAGACCATGTCAGACATGCAATGGTGGTAAGAATTCCTTTTATCCATGAGTTGGACTAGATTGGCAACTGAGGTCTCTTCCAATTTTCAAATTCTGTGGATATATAACTTTTAATAAAAAGAAAGAAACCAGGGCTCTTAAAAGAGAATACAATAATTTTTTTAAAGAAATACCAAAAAAATGAAAAGTGTAGTAGTAGAAGTAAAATTGAAAAACACAGAACATAGATAAAAGACAGCACAATTAAAAGTATTGTTAAGGTACCTAGAAACCAAAGGCAATGACCTCAAAGACAGAGTCTGGTGATATAATACAAGAAACACTGACGTCCCCCAAAACAGGGAAAAATAAAAAGTGTAAATGCAATAGTTGAAAGAATAATAAATCAACCAATAAGCACTTATGAGATGCTTAATATATGTCACACACCTAGTTAGGTGCTAGAGATTAAAAGATGAAAGAGAAATTGTACCCCACCCTTGAGGAACTTATTTTCTAGCCCAAAAAGAAAACATGTATATACATAGGTAAAAGTAAAATCACTATTGGACAGTTGGAAACACACTAACAGCTAAGAAGGTGAGGAAAGCTTTCATGCAGTGATGGTGCTTGAATTGGGTGTCAGAGGAAATTAATGATTCTAAATGGAAGAGGTGTGAATAAAGTGCTTTAAGAACATGGTGAATGACCAATAAAAAAACATGGAGATGGACAATAGATCATCATATGTAAAAATAGTGAAATAGACAATTTGGGGTTATTTTAAGTCTAAAAGGGGTCAATTTCTAATAATGCTGTCAAGATAGATTGGGGTCAGGATGTGAAGGGCTTTAGATTCCAGAAGTTTATGCTTAATTAATGAAGAAACAGGAAACTATTGGAGATTGTTGAGTCAGGCATCATGGTCAGACTTTTGTATTTGGAAAATCACTTTGGAAATAGATGCAAGATAGTGGAGAAAAGGCAGGGACTTTCCTGAACTCTTCCAAATTCCCTTCCAAACAACTTTAAAATAATACCTCTAAACAAATTCTTGAACATCAGAACTCACAAAAGGATAGAGTGAAAGAATTTTCTAGCCCAAGACAACTTTAGAAGGTCAGCAGGTAAAGTCTGTCTCACCAGAGTGAGAGTTGAGCCCAGTCCAGCACAGGCTGATCCCAGAAAACCAACAGCTGGTCTTAGGAATGGCCAAATCATTAGCTATGGATTCCAGAGTTCTTGGCCCAGGAACAGTAAGAGAATCAGACAAATGGCCAGAAGAAGATTACAAGAGATCCTTTATAAGAACTGGGTGACAGATTCTATTGCATTGCCCATGTGTGGATCGGGATCATATTCCTGGGTCATGGGCAAGTCCTGGACAAATAGGAGAACAAGCAGCCACAGTGGAAGAAAAACATGTTCACAGTTACATGTTTAGAAATAAATGGTTATTCATAGACCAGAGCACAGGCCAAGACAGCAGTGAACACACCTCTCCTTAAACCATAATAACTATGAAGAAATAAAAACTTACAGATGCCCAGAACTTGTTCTAAAACTAACTGAATAAAAAACCTACAGCTTGGGAATGTAACCCCTCCCAGGAATAGAACTCTACTTTTATATAAGGTTAAGTCAAGAACTAAAATGGAAAAAAGAAAGAATGAAAGAAAGAAAAAGAAGAGAATCTGACTATGGAAAGCTACTATGGTGACAGGGACTATCAAAACACAAACTCACAAGAAGACAGCAAACTCAAAATTACTACATCCAAAGTATCAAAGAAAAAGAAAATGTGAATTGGTCTCAGGCACAAAAAGAATTGCTGGAAGAGCTCAAAAAGGATTTTCAAAATCAAAAAAGTGGGGTAGAAGAAAAATTGGGAAAAGAAATGAGAGTAATGCAAGAAAATTATGGGGGGGAAGAGATAACACTTGGTATAATATGCATAAAAATACTAAAGAAAATAACACCTCAAAAACAGAATAGACTAAATGGTAAAAAATAAACAACAACAACAAAACAACAATGAAGAGAAGAATGTCTTAAAAAGCAGAATTGTCCAAATGGAAAAAAAAAGGTACAGAACAAACTAAAGAAAATAATTCCTTAATAGTTAGAATTGGGCAAGTGGAAACTAGTGACTCTATGACATAACAAGAAAAAATAAAGCAGTCTAAGAGAATTTTTTAAAAAAGAAGAAAATGTGAACTATTGTCTTAGGAAACAACTGACATGGAAAATACATTGAGGTGATGTAATTCAAGAATTAATGGATTCTATGAAATCCAGGATAAAAAAATAACTAGAAATCCTCTTTAAATTATCAAGGAAAACTGCCCTGATATTCTCAAACCAGAGGGTAAAATAGAAATTGAAAGAATCCACTGATCACACAGTGTAAGAGTCTCAAAATGAAAACCTCCACAGCCCGAATATATTTAAGTATACACATACACACAAAAAACCACATTTATACATATATTTATAAAAATTATAAAAATAAAATTTATAAAAATAAGAGCCATTAACCAATTTATAAATGAACAAAGTATATGAAAAGGCAGTTTTCAGATAAAGTAATCAAAGCTATCTATAGTCAAAAAATGCTCTAAATCACTTGATTAAAGAAATGCATACTAAAATAATTCTGAGGTACCATTCTACACCTATCAGATAAAGTAATATAACAGAAAAGGTAAATGTCAAATGTTGTAGGGTATGTGGGGAAATTTGGACTCTAAAGGACTATTGGTAGAGTTGTGAACTCCAGCCATTCTGGAGAGCAATTTGGAACTATGCTTAAAGGGCTATAAAACTTTGTTATACCCTTTGACTCAGCAACACTACTGCTAAATCCATATCCCAAACAGACTTAACAAAAAGGAAAAGGGCCTATATGTATGCAAATATTTATAGCAGCTCATTAAGTGGTGGCAAAAAACTGGAAATTGAGGAACTGTTCATCAACTGAGGAATGGCTAAACAAGGTGTGGTGTATGAATGTAATGGAATCCTATTGTATTATAAGAAATGAAGAGGAGGGTGCTCTCAGAAAAACCTGGAAAGACATACATCAACTGATATAAAGTGAAAAGAGCAGAACCAGGTGAACATTGTAGATGGTAACAGTAATATTATACAATGATCAATTCTGAATGACAACTATTTTTAGCAATACAATGTTCTAAGATAAGTCCAAAGGACTTATGATGAAAAATGTTACCCACCCCCAGAAAAAGAATTGCTGGAGTCGGAATGTAGATCAAAGCATACTTCTGTTTTTTTGAGGTTTTTTACTTTATTTTTCTTGTTTTTTTTCTTTTTTGTATTTTTTTCTTTCACTATATGACTAACATGTAAATGTGTTTTGCATGATCACACATGTATAATCTATATCAAATTGCCTTCTGAATGAGGGTGGAGAAGAGGGAAAGAGAGAACTTGGAAGTGAAAATTAGAAAAAAATGTTAAAAATTATTTTTACCTGTAATTGGGAAAAATAAAATGTTAAACACAAAATGATTTAAAAGTCACTTTGACAAAGGTTTAGTAGAGAATGGATTAGAGTGGAAAGATAATTGAAATAGAGAGAACAAATATAAAGCTACTGTGATCTCCCAGGGAAGAGAGAGAAGATAATAGGACCCATGGCAAAATCTTGCGGGCAACAGCTACCTATTTTATATGGTGCCAAGAAAACAATGTGTTTTTTTTCCTTTTAGAAGAAAATTTTAAAATTTTTTAAAATGCCAGAAAAAATAGTTCTTTCACACACAAAAAGATTGCAAGAGAGCTGAGTGTGGCTTAACCCTTGCATTAAAGCATAAATCATTTATCAGATTAGACCCTTTCTGATCCTCTCCACTCCTTGTTGGTCTCCCCCATCTTCGCCAAATTAGTTTTTATTTACTCTGTATATATTTTGCATATATCCCTAAGTGTGAGTAGTAGCATTGCATTGAAGACAGTGCACATTTTGAATCAGACAAAAAAATACGTTGGTGCAAATCTTTCCTCTGACATATACTGGCTATGGGACAATGGTCTAGTCAGTCAGCTTCTCATGTTCTCCAGGCATCTATCTATGATAGATGCATTGATGGATTACTGATGGAGTTGTTTCATCAAAAGTAACCTATAATGATAAAATTACATGTCTGGATCAATGAAGGCAATAAAGGAAAGACAAATTAAAAAAACAAAAGCTCTCATTTTGCTTATCCTCAGTAGAATGTAAACTATATGAAAGCAAAGATTGTTTTCATAATTGCATATATAGTATCTACTGCCGGGGGCCTTATCTATGGCACCGGCGGTGGGTTGATCTGTAACTATTATATCCCCGTCCTCTCTACTCACCTATCCCCATGGCGAGTCTTCGATCGTCACCGGCCTCCAAAGAGGAATTAACCCAGACAGAGCACCCGAGGTTTCAGAGGTTGTTTATTCACGGCTGGTCACATCCCGAGAGAGCGATGCTTCCGCATACAGCATCTTATATACATTAAACCACGCCCTCATATGGAAATTAGCACAGTAAAGGCAAAGCCTATCCCCGCCCCCAACATCTCCCCCTTTTTGTTTTATCAGGGCTGTGGTGCCCGGTGCAGCCTTGCTAAACATTACGCATCATCTAAGCTTATAGCTTCGCCGGGAGCGGGGTGCCCTGGCTTGGGTCGTCTCCTCAATCCCTGAAACCTTACCCGTCCTAGGGACCCAACACCTTCGGGCCCTGTCTTAGGTGGCTGGGTGGGAGAAGTTGCCCATCGTGGGGCTTGCCCCGTCTTACCCCAAGGTGTTACATGTCTTCCATGGCGGCGAGCCAAACTGAAGGATCTTGTCCTTCTCTTATAGCAAAGATGGCTTGTTGGGTAAGTAACATATAGCCCTTATGCCGGGTGGATGCACGGCATATGCACCAAAATAAAAGCCCAATAAGTAATAAGAGGAGACACAGAGAGGCACCCAACCCGCCCCAAGAGGCCCCCATCGAGGCGTCGCGAGTCCGGGGGTGGGGTGTTCTATCGCCGTTCCACACATCAGGATTCCCAGGATGGTGGGCCATGTCCCTGCAAAGGAAAAGAGAGGGAACTCCTCATCCCGATAATCGGGTTGGGTTCATTCAAGATCTCTAGCTCTATGTACAGGTATCCATTTTTTGGGGACACTAGAATTCTCATTTGGATAAAAGGATAAATGGCCTGGTCTCCTTGCAACCACTGTGACCGGCCCATGCCACTTTCCTTCTTCATCCCTCCACATTATCTTAGTTCCTGGTAGGGCCTTTGTGGGGGGTGGCAACTCTATGTGTTTGGTCGCAGTTTTTCCAAAAAATCTCTGTGCGGCCGAGGTGCCATCATCTCTAAATTGGAGAAAGTTCATGGTAAAAATGGCTTGTGCCAATTCCTTTTGGGTTATTTCCCTGCATACTCCCCCTTTTTGTTTATAGAGGGTTGTTTTCAGGTTGCGATTTGCTCGCTCCACCATGGCTTGGCCTGTGGGGTTATAGGGGATACCCGTAGTATGATTGATAGAAAATTCTAGGCAGAATTCTGTAAAGGCCCTAGAGGTATATGCCGTCCCATTATCAGTCTTTAGGGCTTCTGGCACACCTAAGGTGGCCATTTGAGTGTACAAATGTGATATTACATGTCTTACAGTCTCGCCGGGTTGCAACGTGGCAAAGGTAAAGGAAGAAAAGGTATCTACTGATACATGTATATGTTTCTGTCCTAAATGTGTGACATCCATTTGCCAGAGGGCATTAGGCAAATTGCCCCTGGGATTGATGCCTTCTGGCTGGGGGCGCGGCCGGAAGGGTGCGCAAGCGGTACATGAGCGTACAATGGAGCGTGCTTCTATCTTAGGAATGCCATAGAGGCGTCTGAGGGATCTAGCTGAAATATGATACTTACCGTGTGCCTGCTGGGCCGGATCAGGATCTTGGTGGGCTATATATAGGGCACTATCGGCTTCATCATTGCCTTGAAAAATAGGTCCTGAGATAGATATATGGGACCGCACATGTAGGACATAAATGGAATGTCTCCTACCCTTTATTCTATGTTGAAGTTGTAATAAAAGATCGGCTATGGTGGATCCTGGAGACACATAGGCATGTTCTAAGCGGGGAAGCAATAGTGCACAATACATACTATCTGTAATTAAATTTATGGGTATAGTATCAAACAACTCTACAGCTTTAATAATGGCAAATAACTCATTCTTCTGGGTGGAGGTATATGGGGTATCCAATACCCACGTGGCTGGTTGTGACGGGTTGTGAACTATAGCACGGCCATTCTTAGTGGCATCTGTAAATATATTTGGTCCGGCCACTGGATCGGATACCACTACAGGCGTGTGGCGTTTGAGAATGAATTCACTATACATCCGGACCACTGGGGGAGGTGTGACTTTCGCAGTATTCATACTAGTCAACACCGTGGCCCACAGCAGGGAATTTTCTGCAAGTGTATGACTGAGCTCTCCTGATAGATCTAAATTAAGAAAAGGTTTGCGCCCAAATGCACGTTGACAGCGCTCAGAGGCTTGCAAACAAAACCAAGCTAGGGTCTCCCATTTATCTTGTATAATCTTTTTTGGAATTTTTGGATATAACCATTCTAAACATCCAGGTCTTTGAAAGAGGCATCCCCAAAATCGCCCTGTATCTCTTAATATTTGAAAATATATAGGTTCATCTGGGGCTTGGCGACTCAAAACAGAGGCTTTTTGCAAAATCTGTTCCAATGCCTGTTCTGCCTTGGGGGTCCATGTCCTAGGGGAGGTCAACTGTGACGCCCCATTTAGAATCTCATATAATGGCTGCATAAGTGACTGTGGTATAGGGATTGCAGAGCGAATCCACTGAATTGCTCCCACCAACCTTTGAAAATCATTCAACGTCCTATATTGGGACTTATCAATGCCAGGAATATCTTTAACAATCTGTTCGGGAAGAACCTTTTGACCTAAATATTCATAAGGATATGACTTTTGCACCTTCTCAGGGGCTAGCAGCAATCCTTTACCTTGCAACAACTCAGTTATTAGGGCCAAACAACTCTCTGCCAGCTGCAACTGTGGTGCAGCGATCAATATATCATCCATATAATGTATAATCATAAGACTGTTATATTTTTCCCGAGCTGGCCTTAACAACTCTGCCACATATAACTGACACAAGGTTGGGCTATTTGCCATTCCCTGGGGCAAAACCCTAAACTGATATCTCTCGGAAGGTGCCTGGAAGTTAACGCTGGGAACAGAAAAGGCAAATTTCTCTTTATCATTTGGGTGAAGAGGGATACTGTAAAAACAATCCTTAATATCAATCACTATTATCTCCCAATTCCTTGGGATGGCTGCCGGCGTGGGTAGTCCAGGTTGGAGGGCTCCCATTGGTAACATGGCAGCGTTAACTGCTCTGAGGTCAACTAGCATCCTACATTTTCCATTTTTCTTTTTGATGACAAATACTGGGGAATTAAAGGGACTAAGAGATTTCTCTATTTTCCCCTCTAATAATAAAGTATCTACAATCATCTTAAGCGCTGTGAGCTTCTCTTGGGACGGGGCCACTGTTCTACCCATATTGGTTTCTTATCAATCCAAGTGATCTGCGGGGAGAAGCTCCCTTCGGCAGTGGCCCCCACTAATTTCCCAGCAGACTGTCTGGAGTGGCCAAAGAAAGATTCAATTGGGAGAGGAGATCACGCCCACAGAGGGCGTATGGGAGCCCTGGTAGGAAGAGAGGTTTAAACAGTCCTGTCTTGCCTTTCACGGCCCACTTCAGGGCCCTTGCTGCCTTAGGGGCAGTCTGTCTCCCTCCTACCCCCATTACTGGCTGCCCTCCCGCCGACAGTGGCCATTCAGGCTTCCACTGGCCTCCATTTATCACGGAGCAATCCGCCCCAGTATCCATGATTCCCTCTACTGAGCTCCCTTCGACCAACACAATCAGAGTAGGCTGGTCGGGGGTCACTGGTTGTACCCAGTTTATGGTCTGGGCTCTCCCTGAATGAATAAATGGGGAGCCTTGCAATGGGATGGCTTTCCCAATTACTTGGTTCTTATTTATCATTATGGAGTAGGGGTGAGGGTTAGTCAAAACAATGGGTGATTCAGGGTCTTCCACAATTTGAGTAGGGGTTATAAATTCAGTGTAGCCCTCAGGGCCTGTGATTAAGGCCGGACAAGTCTGTGTTAGAGATGGAACAGCCATGGTCTCCCACGGGGCCATCTGGTAGGCGACCTGTCCCTGTCCTTCTACTGCCCAGGCCCTCACTGGTGTATGTTTGCTGCTGATGGACCGTGGGGGTGCCTCTCGGCTGGGCCCCCCCTCCAGCCGTTTCCCTGCTTCCCCTTGTTTCTGCAAAATTTAGCTATGTGTCCCTGCTTGCCGCAGCAGTAGCACCGAGGGGTCTGAGCAGGTGCTCTACACTGCATTTTGAAATGGCCAGTTTTGCCGCACTTGAAGCAAGCTGATTTCCTGCTGGCTCCTAGATTTATTCTTTCTAAAGCGGTCACCAGTGTATTTTCTCTGTTTTCCATGGCCGCCACAAGGGCTTGCACGGAGTCCTCTCCTGGCATATCCATTAGTTTGTCTATAATCTCTTCCAGGGAGGCATCACTAGGTAAAGTGGCCACAGCGGCAGCGGGGCGAGGTCGAAGTCCCTCCCTCACAATTTGTTTTGTGAGTAGGTCAGAGCCAGGCACATCACCCATAACGCGTGACACAGTCTCCTTAACTTCATTAACGAAACTTAATGGGTCTTGATTGGCTCGCTGTTTGAGCCCAATTAGCTTAGCCGGAGCTTTCCCTCCTTTCATAGTTCCCACCTTATCCCATGCTCTCAGGTGCACTTCCTCTACTGCTTCCAGTTCTACCTGGCCGTACTGTGCCTGCACTCTTGGGTCAGCATTTATCCCCGTGCCGCACAGGAGATCCACCACCTGCTCAATTGGGCCGTATCCTTTAGTTCTTGCGAACTGTAAGGCCTCTCAGCGAGCCTGGGCTTTGAAAGCCATATAGCCGGCGGGGGCGGGGTCAAAACAAGCAGAACAGACTTCGTCAAAGTCTGACGGAGTCCAAGGATTGGTGGCTATTATGTTTTTCAGCAATCTTTTTACATAAGGGGAGCTGGCGCCGTACTTGGACACGGCTTCCTTCAGCTCCTTCAACATCTTAAATGGCACTGGGGCGTACTGCCGCTGTCCCGTGAGGGGATCAGCAAGCAGCGGAGATATCCCCCAGTCATCCCAGTCTACTGTCTCCCCCTGCTCAAAGGCTCGGATGGCACTGGCTGCGACCAGACCTGTTGCCCCTGGTCTGGGTCCTCTCCCCCCGTCCCTGAATGCTGCCAATCTGCATGGGGGAGGCTCAGCCATGGCCGTTGGGGCGGCTAGCCAAGCTTCTGGACAACTCGGGGAAACTCCGCCCCAGGCCTCCGGGTGTCTAGAAGAGGCCCCGCCCCATCCTCCTGTCTTTTCCTGTCTAGGCCCGCTCGGCATCTGAGCTGCGTCACACCCACTATCCTTCCGGTCAGTGTCCCATGAAGAATGCGGAAGTGTCGTGTCTCCGCCATCTTTTTCGCGGCTTTCCCCTCGAGCCCTCCTTAACTCTTCCCAGGGGTACACGGGAGGGGGGCCCTCATCCTCCCCCCCATCCTCCCCTTCATCCTCCTCTTGTGGCCCCACACCGTGACTTTCCTCCTCTTCACCCGACCCTTCTATGAATGCTCGGCAGGTTTTTAGGGGGATTTTATACCCCCTCTTAGCGTACAGCTTATACAGCTGGGCGGCTACAACCCCTTTCTCCTCGGGTCGAAATTCAGGTATGCTATTCAATCCTCCCATCTCGTCCTTCTTATGAGATGAGGCTGTCTGGGGGGAGTCCGTCCAGCGGACTCAGACGGTCCCTACAGATCTCAATCCCTGTTCAGGCGCCACTTGCCGGGGGCCTTATCTACGGCACCGGTGGTGGGTTGATCTGTAACTATTATATCCCCGTCCTCTCTACTCACCTATCCCCATGGCGAGTCTTCGATCGTCACCGGCCTCCAAAGAGGAATTAACCCAGACAGAGCACCCGAGGTTTCAGAGGTTGTTTATTCACGGCTGGTCACATCCCGAGAGAGAGATGCTTCCGCGTACAGCATCTTATATACATTAAACCACGCCCTCATATGGAAATTAGCACAGTAAAGGCAAAGCCTATCCCCGCCCCCAACAATCTACCATATCATCTGGCACATAGTTAACATTCAATAAATGTGTGTTGATCTGAATTGAAATGATCTACAAAGCAGCACAGCTTATAGTTAATAGTTCAATTTCACTAATTTGAAAAGTTTTTTTTTTTTTTTTGCTTTTGGGAGGGCAATTGGGGTTAAGTGACTTGCCCAAGGTCACACAGCTAGTTTTTGTGTTAAGTGTCTGAGGCCAGATTTGAACTCAGGTCCTCCTGACTCCAGGGTCAATGCTCTATTCACTGTGCCACCTAGCTGCCCCTGAAGAGTTCTTTAAAAGGATTTTCTAAGATTCAAGCTTTCAGAATAGATACATCTAAATAAAGTAATCTATATTAGTAGACAGTTTAGAGAATCATGTTCAAGATTGCTCTTTGAGGTTCCAAAGCAAGTATAAAGCCTGAGCAAATGAATACAGTGTCACTTGTAAAAAGACATAATTAGAGATGTAGGTATATCCTTAATAAAGAATCTCAGATGTTTGTAACCAGTATAACATGTAGAGACAATAGTCATGGGGCTGGTGATCAAAAATTTGATTCCTGTAACAACAAAAAAAATTATTTAAAAAAATCAATATGAATAAAGTTATAGTTTAACAAATAGGAAAACTATATTGTTGATATGGGGATTAGTTTTTTCTATATATATTGTAACCACTGAGTTATCAAAGAAAAGATCAGAATTTGCTTTTTTTTTTAATTTAAAAACATAAAAAATATAGAGAATATACTCAGGGTGAGTGGAGACAAGATGGCAAAGTAAAGGCAAGTACTCACCTTAGCACTTTTAAATTCTCCTTTAAAAATCTTTAAAATAATGCCTCAATTTGAATTCTGAAGCATCAGAACTAATAATAATAATAATAATAATAGTAATAAATCAGGATGAAAGAAATTTCTAGCACTAGACAACTTAGGAAGTCCACAGGGAAGATCTGTCTTACCCAGATGATGGTTGGGCCAGAAGCCCAGTCCTACACCTATAAGTCAGCAGTAGGTTTTGGAGGCAGTTACTTCAGAGATAGCAGCAACTTCAGGAGCTCTCAGCCCATAGACAGTATGAGTGTAAGTAAACTGATCAGAAGGAGATTAGAAAGGAGACTTTGCTCACACTATGTATGAGCAGGACCCTATTGCATTACGCATATACATTTCCTGGCTTCAGTCCCAGAATGAAGAGAAACATAGCACTAGTACTTGTGTCCACAGAGGAAGAGGAGCCATAGTGAGTATTGCAGAATGGAAAAGAATGCTGTGTTTGCTTGCAAAAGATTAGGAACCTGGTCTCAGGTTCAAGGTAAAAAAGGAGCATTAATGCTTACTATCCCAGGAAAATAGTGGCCCAATCACATTTCCAGGGACATAAGTAGTGATAGGCCTTGCAACTTTGGGGGAGCAAGAACCTGGTTACAATTTCAGGGAGGAAAGGAATATTTGAAATCGCTCACAGACCAGAGCATAAGACATAAGAGCAGTGATTATATCTTTCCTTAGATCCTACTTCTTCAAAAGAACCAAAAACTTACAGACTCCCCAGAATTAGCTCTGGAAGCAGCAGCACAAAAAGTCTGGAACTTGGAACATGGAATATTGCTCCCTCCACCATGGCAATAAACTACAAGTTTAACATGATTGTTAAAAGTCAAGAAGAAATTGTAAACTTGAGCAAACAACAACAGAAAGAAGCTGAACAAAGAAATTTACTATGGTGACAGGGAAGCACAACACACAAACTATTAAGACAACAAAATCAAAAAATCTACTTGCAAAACCTGTAAGAAAAGTGTGAATTGGGGCAGCTAGGTGGTGCAGAGAGAAGAGCACCAGGACTAGAGTCAGGAGGACCTGAGTTCAAATCCGACTTCAGACACTTAACACTTACTAGCTGTGTGACTTTGCAGAAGTCACTTAACCCCAATTGCCCTGCTTTTCCCCCTCCAAAAAGCAAATTTAAAAAAAAGAAAGATGTGAATTGGACACAAAACCAAAGAAAACTTCTGGAAGAGTTCAAAAAAGGAGTTTCACAATCAAATAAGAGGGATAAAAGGAAATTAGAAAAATAAATGAGAGTCATGCAAGAAAATCATATTTCAAAAAAGAGTCAACAACTTGGGAAAAGAGGCACAAAATAAAAAATACTGAAGGAAATAACACCTGAAGAAACAGGATTGGTTAAATGGTAAAAGAGGCAGAAAAATCCATTGAAGTGAAGAATGTATTAAAAAGCAGAATTGGCAAAATGGAAAAAGAGTTAAGAAAACACTATGAACAAAAAATTTCTTAAAAATTAAAAGCTAATGGCTTGGGGCGGCTAGGTGGCGCAGTGAGTAAGAGCACCGGCCTCGGAGTTGGGATGACCCAAGATCAAATCCGGCCTCAGAAAATGAGCACCCACACATAAATAATGACTAGCCGTGTAACCTTGAGCAAGTTACTTAACCCCAATTGCTTAAAAAAAAAAAAAGCTAATGGCTCCATGAGACTTCAAGAAACAACAACAAACAAACTCAAAAACTTGAAAAAAATTGGAAGAAAATACGCAATATCTCACTAGAAAATAGGAGAGATAATTTAAAAATTATAGGGCTAAGAAAAAGCTATGATTTTTAAAAAGCCTGATAATCATATTTAAATAAATTATCAAAGAAAATTTCACTAGTATACTAGAACCAGAGAGTAAAATAGATATTGAAAGAATTCATGGATCACCTCCTGAAAGAGATCCCAAAATGCATACTCCTAGGAATATTATAACCAAATTCCAGAATTCCCAAGTGAAGGAGAAAATATTGCACACAGTAGGAAAGAAAGAATTCAAGTATTATGGAGTCACAGCAGGATTACACATGACTTAGCAGTTTCTACATTAATGAATGGAGGACTTAGAATATGACATTCCAAAGGGCTAAAGGAGTTAGGACTACAATGAAGAATCACTTATCCAGCAAAACTGAGTATAATCTTTCAGGTGGAAAAATGAATATACAATGAAATAGAGTATTTTCAAGCATTCCTGATGAAAAGACCAGAACTGAACAGAAAATATTACTTTCAAATATAAGACTGAAGAAAAACATAAAAAGTTAAACAAGAAAGAGAAACCATAAGGGATTCAACAAGGTAAACTTTACATGGCTATATGAGAAGATAATACTTGTAACTCCTCAGAACTTTATAAATATTAGGGATATTAGAAGGAGTATACATAGAGAGAAGGCACAGATGTGAGCTGACTATGATAGGATAACTTCAAAAAAATAAATTTAATAGTGAGAAAGAGAGTTCTGCTGGGAGCAAGGGGAAGTGAAAGGCAGAATGGGGAAAATAATCTCACATAAAAGAGGCATGAAAGGATGACCATTTAATATGGAGGAATAGATGAGAGGAGGGTAATGGAAAATGCTTAAATATTACTCTCATAGAAATGGTGACAAAGAAGGAATAATGTGCATGGTCAATTGAGAGTAGAAAACTATCTTTCCCTATAGGGAAGTAGGTTTAAAAAGGTGTAAGAGAAAGAGAGGGCTACTAGCAGGGAAGGAAGACTGGAGAAGGCAGTGATCAAAACCAAAACAGACTTTTGAGGAGGAGCAGGTAAAAAAAGACAGAAAAGAAAAGAGGGGTGGAATATGATGGCTGGAAATACAGTAAGTCATTAAACTATAAATGTGAATGGGATAAACTCACCCATAAAATGGGAAGCAGATAGAATGGATTAAACAACAAAATCTGACAATATATTATTTATAAGAAACATCTGAAACATAGAGACACACACAGAGTAAAAATAAGAGAGTAGAACAGACTCAATTATGCTTCAGCAGAAATAGATAGACAGATAAATGAAGCAGTCATAGCAATAATGAACTCAGAAAAAAAAATCAAAACTAGACCTAATTAAAAGAAATAAGCAGGGAAATTATAAATGGTAAAACTCTATTGGTGGGAGACCTCAACTTTCCCATATCAGAATGAGATAAATCTAAAAATTTTTAAAAAGATGAACATAATTTTTTTTGGAAAATGAGATCTGATTGACCTCTGGGGGGGGGGGGGGGAAACTGAATGGGAATAGAAAGGAGCTCTACCTTTTCCTCTGGTGTACATGGGACCTTCACAAAAATTGGCCATATATTATGGCATAAAACTTTACTACAAAATGCATTAAATGAATGACTTTCAAAAAGAATATAATGCAATAAAATTATTTTACATAAAGGGTTGTGAAGCATAGATAAAAATTAATTGGAAAATAAATAGTTTAATCCTGAAAAAGGAGTGGGTAAAATATATACTAAAAACAATCTATAATTTCACTAAAGAGAATGTCACCAATGAGACAGCACTTAGGGAAAATTTTATATTTCTAAATTATTACATCAATAAAACAGAGAGAGTAGATTAATTCACCAGACATGTAAGTGAAAAAGAAAACTTGAAAAAGAGTAAATTAATAATCTCCAATTACTAACCAAATGATAAATCATGAAAATAAAAAAAAATTAAATTAATTTTAAAAGTAAGAAAACCATTGAATTAATAAAACTAGAAAAACTTCATTGAAACAATATATTAGGTAAATCATGGATTAATTCATTTAAAAAAGAAAGAATAAAACAAAATGAACAGTATTTAAAATGAAAAAAGTGAATTTACTGTCCATAAAGATTAAATTAAAGTAATTATTAGGAGCCATTTTGCTCAAATATATACCAATAAATCTGACAGTCTATAAGAAATGGATATTTAAAATAAATATTTTAAAATGTAAGATTTACAGATTAACAGAAGATATAGAATACTTAAGTAAGTCTATCTTAGCAAAAGAAATTAAAGAAGTCATCAATAAGGTCTTTAAGGAAAAAATTCAGGGGCAGCTAGGTGGTGCAGTGAATACAGCACTAGCCCTGGAGTCAGGAAAAAAACTAGCTGTGTGACCTTAGGCAAGTCACTTAACCACAACTGCCCTACCTTCCTCCCTCCAAAAAGAAAAAGAAATCTCTACAACTGGATGGAATAACAAGTAAATTTTACCAGAAAGTTAAAAAAAAACTATTAGTACCAAACTATTTAAACTATTTGCAAAAAATAGGCAAAGAAGTCCTTCCAGATTCCTTCTATGACACAAATATGGTGCTGAGTAGAAGCAAGCATGCTAGCATACCCAGGATCACTGCTAGCACAGGTTCTTTGATCTGTTTTTCTAAAGGAAAGCAACTCAAAAAGGGTTAACAATCTTACTTTAACCAAGCAAACATATATCATTTACCTAGTTCAGGGGGAAAAGTCAGCACCCTGAATTTCAGAGAATACAAACAGAATTTATAAGCAGACAAAAATACAGACAAAACAACACAATTCAGCAGACGGGGCTTCCAGCTGTCTGACCATTACATCCATACCTAGTTAGTCACCAGAGAGGGAAGCACCAAACATCTGGGGGGTGGGGTTGGTTAACAGCTGCCCAGAGTCTTATCTGGGCAAATCATACAACTCTTCCCAAAGTGAGCCCCAAAGCAAAACCTCACCTTAGAGGTATATATAGCCTTCTGCAGGGTTGGAGAACATCACAGACCTTATGACCTACTTCCTAATTACAAAGTAACAAGGTGTGGGCATTCCTGAAAAACAAGCCTCCCTCAAAGCCTGCTTTTCCTGTGGGCTCTGCTCCAACCTTCAGCAAACACCTCCCACATAGGCTCCATGTGACCACATTCAGCCTATTAGGGAGCAGAGTATATTTTCAAATTACGGAAGATCCTCAAATTCACTTAGGCTTATTAAGGGGGAAGGAAGATCTTCAAATTCCCTTACCATTGCATACTGATACCTAAACTGGGGAAAGCACAAAACTGAGAAAATAAACTTAGACCAATTTCCTTAATGAATATTGATGAAAAATTTAAATAAAATATTAGCAAGTTGACTGCAAAGGAGATATCACAAAAATCATACATTATGATGAGGTAGGATTTATATTAGCAATGCAGGGTTGATGCCATATTACTAAAGCTATCAGTATAATTGAACATATCAGTAAAAAAAATAAAAACAAAAACAAAAAACAAATAACCCAAACACATGATAATCTCTATAGCTACAGAAAAAGCTTTTGAAAAAACACATTCATTCCTATTAAAAACACTAGAAAGTTAAAAAAAATCAATGCAGCTTTCCTTAAAATGATAAGTAATATCTATCTAAAACTATGAGCAAGCATAATCTATAACATGAATAAACCTTCCCAATGAGGTGAAGGTGAGGTGAGGCAAGGATGCCCATTATCACAACTATTATTCAGAATTGTACTAGAAATTTGATAAATGTTGGAGGGCATGTGGAAAAATTGGGACACTAAAGAAATTGTTCCAACCATTCTGGAGAACAATTTGGAATTATGCCCAAAGGGCTATAAAACTGTGCTTACCTTTTGACCAACCAAAATCACTATTAAGTCTGTATCCTGAAGAGTTTTTTTTTTTAAATTAATTTATTAGTTTAGTTTCAGTTAACAAGATTCAATTCCATAGTTCCTTGATTTTCAAATTTCCTTTACTTCCCTCCCCCCTCCCCTCATGACATCATATAGTACAGTATAGGGTCTGCAAATGCATTCATATTAAACATTATTCCACTTACAAAGGCATATTGTACTAGGTGGGATGAAAGATGGTAAGGAAGAAGTACAACCAAACAATGAGAAGAACAAGATCATTTAGTTTGCTTCCATCAGGATTCAGGCTCAGTTCTTTCTAGTTATATCTCTGGATGGCGCATTTTTCACTTTCTTGAGTCCTTCGGGATTAACTTATATCACTGCATTGCTGAAAAGAGTCCAGTCTGTCATAGTTGGTCGTCACAGATATGGTATGTCTGTGATTTAGGCATGGGCCTCTTTCTCCAGATTCTACTTCTTCGTCATACTAGCTCTTGTATAAGTCTTCCAGGTAATACAAACCCGTCATCTCCTCATTTGAGAGACACTAAAATCAATACATTCATGACAATCATTGTCTGTTTAGCCATTCCCCAACGATGGGCACCTTTAGTTTCCAATTCTCGCAACCCACTGAAAAGGGTTCAAAACATGGTACATATGGCTCTTCCTCCCACACTGTGGATTCTTGATATAACCCTAGAGGAGTATGTATTGGTCAAAGCGGTGAAGAAACATTATAATCCTTTGGACAACTGACGTTTCCAAATGGTTGAATGTCTGCCAACTCCACCAGCAATGCATTAATGTTCCAATTTGCCCACATCCTCTCCAGCATTTGTCACTTTCTTGTTTTGTCATCTTAGTCAATCTGACTGGAGAGATGTGGTATCTCAGAGTTGTTTTGATTTGCATTTCTCTAATCAATAGTGATTTAGAGCATTCCTTCATATGCTTATAGATATCTTTAATTTCTTTCTCTGAAAACTGCCTGTTCATATCCTTTGACCATTTATCAATTGGGGAATGACTTGTATTCTTATAGATTTGACTCACTTCTCTGTATATTTTAGAAATGAGTCCTTTATCAGAGACATAGGTTGTAAAAATTCTTTCCTAATTTCCCACCTCCCTCTTGATCTTGGTTACATTGGCTTTGTTTGTACAGAAGCTTTTCAATTTAATGTAATCAAAATTATCCATTTTGCATTTTATAATGCTCTCTAATTCTTGCTTGGTCCTAAAATCTTTCCCTCTCCACAGATCTGTCAGGTAAACTATTCCTTGCTTTCCCAAATTGCTTACAGTATCATCCTTTACACCTCAATTACACCCATTTACAGAGATTTTAATATATGGTGTTAGATAGCATCTGCCCAGTTTCGCCACACTGTACTCAGTTTTCCAGCAGTTTTTGTCAATAGTGCATTCCTGTCCCAAAAACAGTCTGGTTTATCGAACAATAGATTGCTATATTCATTAACTGCTGGGTCTCCTGCACCTAATCTATTCCATTGATCCACTACTCTACACCTCTGCCAGTACCAAGCAGTTTTGATGACTGCTGCTGTATAATACAGATTAAGATCTGGCATAGCTAGTCCACCTTCCTAGCATTTCTTTTCATTAATTCCCTTGATATTCTAGACCGTTTGTTTTTCCAAATAAATTTTGTTATTATTTTGTCTAACTCTACAAAGTAGATTTTTGGTAAATTGATTGGAATGGCACTAAATATATAATTTAGTTTGGGTAAAATTGTCATTTTTATTATATTAGCTCGACCCAGCCACGAGCAATTGATATTTTTCCAACTACTTAGATCTGATTTTATTTGTGTGAGAAGTGTTTTGTAGTTGTGATCATATAGATTCTGGGTTTGTTTTGGCAAGTAGATTCCCAAATATTTTATAATGTCTACAGTGACTTTAAATGGGATTTCTCTTTCTATCTCTTGCTGTTGAGTTTCATTAGAGATGTACAGGAATGCTGAGGATTTATGTGGGTTTATTTTATATCCTGCAACTTTGCCAAATTTATTTATTGTCTCAAGTAATTTTTACTTGATTCTCTAGGATTCTCTAAGTATATCATCATATCATCTGCAAAGAGTGACAGCTTGGTCACTTCTTTGCCTAATTTGATTCCTTTGATTTCTTTTTCTTCTCTAATTGCTACTGCTAACATTTCAAGTACCAGATTGAATAAGAGGGGTGATAGTGGACACCCTTGTTTCACTCCTGATCTTATTGGAAAGGCTTCTAGTTTATCCCCATTGCATATAATACTTGCTGATGGTTTTAGATAGATGCTAGCAACTATTTTAAGGAAGGCTCCATTTATTCCTATACTTTCTAGTGTTTTTAATAGGAATGGATGTTGTACTTTGTCAAAAGCCTTTTCTGCATCTATTGAGATGATCATGTGGTTTTTGCTAGTTTTGTTGTTGATATGCTCAATTATATTGATGGTTTTCCTAATATTAAACCATCCTTGCATTCCTGGAATGAATCCTACCTGATCAGGGTGTATTATTTTTGTGATAAGTTGTTGGAGTCTTTTGGCTAATATTTTATTTAGAATTTTTGCGTCTAAATTCATGAGGGAGATTGGTCTATAATTTTCTTTCTCTGTTTTATCTCTTCCTGATTTAGGAATCAGTACCATATTTGTGTCATAGAAAGAGTTTGGTAGGACTCCTTCTTCACTAATTTTCCCAAATAGTTTGTAGAGTATTGGAATCAATTGTTCTTTAAATGTTTGATAGAATTCACTAGTGAACCCATCTGGCCCTGGAGATTTTTTCCTAGGGAGTTCATTGATGGCTTGTTTGATTTCTTTTTCTGAGATGGGGATATTTAGGTAATTCACTTCCTCTTCAGTTAATCTGGGCAATTTGTGATTTTGTAAATATTCATCCATTTCACTAAGATTGTCATATTTATGTGCATACAATTGGGAAAAAATAATTCCTCATTATTTTTTTGATTTCCTCTTCATTGGAGGTAGATTCACCCTTTTTATTTTTGATACTCATAATTTGGTTTTCTTCTTTCTTTTTTTTTATCATATTGACTAAGGGTCTATCAATTTTGTTGATTTTTTCATAAAACCAGCTCTTGGTTTTATTTATTAATTCAATGGTTTTCTTAATTTCAATTTTATTAATCTCACCTTTGGTTTTCAGTATTTCTAATTTAGTACTAAATTGGGGATTTTCAATTTGTTCTTTTTCTAGCTTTTTCAATTGCATGTCCAATTCACTGACCTCCCTTCTCTCTGCTTTAATTAAGTATGCACTCAGGGATATAAAACTTCCCCTGAGAACTGCCTTTAGTGCATCCCACAAATTTTGGTATGTTGTTTCATTATTATCATTCTCTTGAATGAAATTATTGATTGTTTCTATAATTTCTTCTTTGACCCACCAATTTTTTAGGATTAAATTGTTTAGTTTCCAATTAGTTTTTAGTCTATCTTTCCCCTGCCCTTTATTGCATATAATTTTTATTGCATCATGATCTGAGAATGATGCGCTTACTATTTCTGCCTTTCTGCACTGGATTGTGAGGTTTTTATGCCCTAGTACATGGTCTATTTTTGAGTATGTACCATGCACTGCTGAAAAGAAAGGAAATTCCTTTTTATCCCCATTCAGTTTTCTCCAGAGATCCATCATATCTAGTCTCTCTAAGATTCTATTCACCTCCTTAACTTCTTTCTTGTTTATTTTGATGTTAGATTTATCGAGTTCAGAGAGGGGGAGATTAAGGTCCCCCACTAGTATAGTTTTGCTATCTATTTCTTCCTCTAATTCCTTTAACTTCTCCTCTAGGAATTTGAATGCTATACCACTTGGTGCATATATATTAAGTAGTGATATTGCTTCATTCTCAATGGTGCCTTTTAGTAGGATATAGTTTCCTTCCTTATCTCTTTTAATTAGATCTATTTTTGCTTTTGCTTTATCTGAGATAAGTATTGCTACCCCTGCTTTTTTTACTTTAGCTGAGGCATAATAAATTTTACTCCATCCTTTTACCTTTACCCTGTGGGTATCCCTTTGTTTCAAATGTGTTTCTTGAAGACAGCATATTGTAGGGTTATGGTTTTTAATCCATTCTGCTATCCGCCTCTGTTTTATGGGAGAGTTCATCCCATTCACATTCACAGTAATGATGACTATCTGTCTCTTCCCTTCCATCCTATTCCCTCCCCTGTTTATGTTTTTGTTTCTTCCTTCTCCCTTCCCCTCCTTGAAGTTTTCCCTTTTGACCACCCCCTCCCTCAGTGTTCCCACCCAGTGACCCCCCTTCTTGACCTACCCTCTCCCCTTACTACTATTTCCCTCCCTTATAATCCCTCCCTTTAGTCTCCTCCTTTTCACCCCCCCCTTACCCTCCCACTATCTATAGGACACAACAAATTTTTATACTTATCAGAGTAAATTACTCCCCGTTTGATTCCAAACCAATGAGAGTAAATTTCAAACAATGCTCCTCTCCCTCCCTCCAATTCCTCTATTTAATGAATTTATGTGTCTATTCACGTTAGATTCTTAAACTTCACTGATTAATTTGATCCTTCTTTGAACCAGAACCAGTGAGAATAGTGTTTAAATGATGTTCCTCTCCCTCTTACTTTCCCTTCTTCTATAGTGTGTTTTGATGCCTCTTCAGATGGCATATTTTACCTTTTCCTAGCTCATCCTTTCCTTTTTCCCATTACAGTACCATTGATCCCCTTAATAGTTTTTTTTTTTAGACTCCATGTTAGTGCATTCATACCCACACCCTCTAAGTATAACCCTTTTGCAGGTCATGATAATCATAGAGATTTCAAATATTGACAGTTATCAGCTCCACATATAGGGATGTGAACATTTTGCTCTTGTTGCATCCCAGGTAATGAGCTTGTGTTTGTGGGTGTGGGTATGTGCACTTCTGCATGTGTGAGTCTATGTTACCCTTGTTTACCTTTTTATGTTCTTCTGGAGTCTTGTAATTGGAGATCAAATTTTCCATTGAGCTCTGGCTTTTTCATTAGGAAAGTCTGGAAGTCCCTTACTTCATTAAATGTCCATCTCCTTGCCTGAAAGATTATGCTCAGTTTTGCCGGGTAGTTAATCCTTGGTTGTAGTCCTAGCTCTCTTGCCCTACGAAATATCAAATTCCAGTCCCTCCGCTCTTTTAATGTAGAAGCTGCTAGGTCCTGTGTGATCCTAACTGTAGTTCCTCGATATTTGAATTGTTTCTTTTTGGCTGCTTGTAGAATTTTTCTTTAATCTTATAATTCTGGAATTTGGCTACTATATTTCTTGGAGTTTTCAGTTTGGGATCTCTTTCAGGAGGAGTCCGGTGAATTCTATCAATAGCTATTTTATCTTCTGATTCCAGGACCTCAGGACAGTTTTCTTTGACAATCTCTTGGAGGATGTTGTCTAGACTGCTTTTCTCATCGTGGCTTTCTGGTAGACCAATAATTCTTAGGTTGAAGAGTTTTTTTTTCTTTTTCCTTAAGGGAAAAGTTTCTGTTTTTGCAAATTATTTATAGAATCTCATTTTGTGGTAGCAAATAATTGGAAATTTAAGAGAGAGATCCATCAATTTTGTTGAATGAACAGGTGGTATATAATTGTAATAGAAGACTATTGTTCTTTAAGAAATGATGAACAGGATGATTAAAATAAAACTGGAAACACACCAACTGATGCAAAGTGAGCAGAAGCAGAACATCAAACACAATAACAGCAATGTTGTAAGAAGCTCATCAGTGAATGACTTATTTTCAGCAATACGATAAAGAAAATTCCATCATAAAAAAATTGCTATCTGTCTCCAGAGAAAGAACTGGTAAGTCTGAATGTAGATAAAGGCATACTATTTTTCACTTTTGTGTGCCTGTATTTATCTGTCTGTGTTTTCTTTTGCCAAAATACTAATATGAATATGTTTTGCATGAATGCATGTGTATAACCTCTAGCAAAATGATTACTGCCTTAGGGAGAGGGGAGGAGAGCAAGGTAAGAAGCAATTAGAAGGGGCTGCTAGCTGGCGCAGTGAATGGAGCACTGGCTCTGGAGTCAGGAGGACCTGAGTTCAAATCCAGCCTCAGATACTAAACACTTACTAGTTGTGTGACCTTGGGCAAGTCACTTAACCCCAATTGCCCTCCAAAAAAATAAAACAAAAACAAACAAACAAAAAAGAAACAATTAGAGACTTAAAATGTTTTTTTAAATGTTAAAATTTTTTTACATGTAATTGGGAAAAATATTGGACTTGGAAGTGCTACCTATACCAATAGTAGAAGAAAAATAAATGGAAGGAATTAAAATATGTAATGAGGAAACAAAAATATCATCCTTTACAGACAATATGACAGTGTATTTGGAGAAACAATTAAAAACTAGTTGAGATAATTAAACAACTCCAGCAATGTTGTAAGATATAAAACAAACCTAAATAAATTATCAATGTTTCTATATATTACCAACTAAGTCTGGCAGGAAGAGATGGAAAGAAATTCCATTTAAAATAAATGAGAGGGGGAGCTAGGTGGCACAGTTAATAGAGCACTGGTCCTGGAGTCGGGAAGACCTGATTTGAAAATCTGATCTCAGACACTTAACACTTATTAGTCATGTGATCTTGGACAAGTCACTTAACCCTAATTGCCCTACCTTGCCCCCTACAAAAAGCCAAAAAATAAAAATAAAAAAATAAATAAAAGATAATAAGTGCTTGGGAGTCTACCTGCCGAGACAAACCCAGGGACTACATGATCACGATTATGAAGTACTTTTCAAATAAATAAAACCAGAACTAAACAATCAGATAAATAAGAATACTCATGAGGAGGCAAAATCAATATAATGAAATGATAATTCTACCTAAATTAGTGTACTTATTTGATGCCATACTACTAAAATTGCTGAAAAATATTATTTTATAGAGCTATAAAAATAACAACAAAATTAATCTAGAAAAACAAAGGGTCAAGAATATCAAAGAAATAAACGAAAAAAATGTGAAAGAAGGTGACCTAGTACTACCAGATCTCAAATTGCATTACACATCAATAATCATCAAAACTATTTAGTACTATCTTAGAAATAGAGGGGTGACTTATTGGAATAAATTAGATACACAATAATAAATGACTATAGTAATCTAATTTTTAATAAAAGCAAAAATACAAGCTTTTGAAATAAGAACTCACCATTTGACAAAATTGCTGGGAAAACTGGAAAATAGCTTGGCAAAATATTGGTACAGACCATCAATTTACAGTATATACCAAGATAAAATCAAATTGTATATGTGAATAAGACATAAAAGTAATATTGTAAGCAAATCAGGAAGGCATGGAATATTTTACCTGTCAGATGGACAGATAAAGGAATAATTTATGATCAAACAAGAGATAGAGAACACTAAAGAATATATAATATATAATAATAATATAATGATGTATATAATTTTGACAACATTAAATTTAAAAGAGTTTGCATAAAACAAATCAATGACCAAAATTAGAAGGAAATCAGGAAACTGGGAAAACATTCTATAAATGTTTCTCTGATAAAGTACTCATTTCTCAAATATATTTTTTTTCTTGGCTGCTTGAAGTATTTTCTCCTTGATCTGGGGATTCTGGAACCTGGCTATAATATTTCTGGGAGTTTTCTTTTTGGGATCTTTTTCAGGAGGTGATTGGTGGATTCTTTCAACCTCTATTTTGCCCTCTGGATCTAAAACATCAGGGCAGTTTTCCTTGAGAATTTCTTGAAGGGTGATTTCTAGGTTCTTTCCTTGATCATGGCTTTCAGGTAGTCCAATAATTTTTAAATTGTCTCTCCTGGATCTATTCTCCAGGTCAGTGGTTTTTCCCATGAGATATTTCACATTGCCTTCTAATCTTTCGTTTGTTTGGATCTGCTTAACAGCATCTTGATTTCTCATAAAGTCATTAGCTTCCATTTGCTCCAGTCTAACTCTGAAGGAATGAATCTCCTCAGTGAACTTTTGAGATTCTTTTTCCATCTGGCAAATTCGACTTTTTAAGGCATTCTTCTCCTCATTGCCCTTTTGGGCCTCCTTTGCCATTTGAGTTAGTCTATTTTTTAAGGTGTTGTTTTCCTCAGTCAGGCTGTTGACCCTCATTTCATACTTTTCCTGCATCCTTCTCATTTCTCTTTCCAATTTTTCCTCCACTTCTCTTATTTGATTTTTAAAGTCCTTCTTAAGGTCCTCTATGGCCTGCAACCCGCTCATGTTTTCCCCTGGGGCTTTTGGAGCAGGACTTCTGACCTCACAGTCCTTTTCCCGCTCTATGCCCCCAAAATAGGAGTCTAGGGTTGCATTTTTCTGTTTCCTTTGCCTTGGCATGTTGCCACTTAATTGCTTGACTTTTGGGCTTGTTGCCACACTATGGCTTTAAGGCCAGATAGAGGAATTTTCGTCCCGAACGTGTGGGGGGCAACTTCCGTTTCTGGCAAGCTGTAAACCCACCCACAACTTCCACCCTAGATCACAATCCAGATCCAGGGAGGTTAAAGCAAGAGCGATTACCCCCCAAGACTGATCGCTGGATCTCCCCACGATTTGTAGGCTGGGAGCCAGAAATGCCTATGAAAACTACAAAATGGCGCGTCTCCTCAGCGGCTTCTAGCCCCCAGGGGAGGGAGCTGACGCATTCCCCAAATACAGGTCCCAAAGTCCATAGGACACTAACCTCTTACTTTGTCCTAGGCATGTCTATGTTGATAATTCTGGAGTCTCCACAGTTCCTGGTGTTCTGGGGTTCCTCCAGCCGGCTGCTGGCCCTGCCGCCCTGGGGCTAAAACCTCGGCTCAGGTGGACCTGGGCTCGGCTCGGCTCCTGCGCTCTGCGCGCTGCCGGCTCCCAGACCACTGCGCTGGTCCTTCCTGCAGGGTGCTGGGCTGTCCTCAGCGGGAGGTTAGCTTCTCTGTGTCGTTCTGTGGGTGCTGGGGCTCCAGAAGTTTTTCAGAGTCCTTTTCTACATAGTTTGTGGAGAATCTGGGGGCAGAGAGGCTTGGAAGAGCTGTTTCTACTCCGCCATCTTGGCTCCGCCCCCCAGTCTTAGAGTCTCTTATAGCTAAAGTAGATATGAGGAAAGTAGGCAGAACAGACTTTTAAGTTTTATAGAGAGAATCCATTATGATGGTATGAAGGGACTGATATGCAAGGTATCTTACAGATGCAAGGAGGAGAAGATACTAAATGCATAGAGGGAAAAGAAAACAAGTTAGACCTTATTATTTCCAAAAAAGATGTACCTGAGAATAGATCAATAATTGACCTATATTTCTGCTCTTACATTTACACAAAATCATTGTGAAAGTGCATAAGGGTTTTAGGAGGGGAAACAATTTTGAAAAGGTATTTATTCCATAGTAAACCACACTGTTAACATTTTACATTTGAATAAAATATGTAGAGAATATAAAATCTCAGTATGGTTATAATTGTGAAAAGCACTTTAGTAGACTTAAAACCCACCTTAAAGGCTTTTTGCCAACATATGTCCCATACATACCTCAAAATCAGGGAATCTTGAATGATTTTGAGGTATGTATGGGAGACACATTGTTCAAATATATCTGATTATTGACATAAGGAAAGACATAAAATGGAAATGTATGCTAGCCAAACTCAGCCAGTCCGTTAGTCAATTTATCAAGTGCCTGTTATGTGCCAGACACTGTACTAAACACCAGATAATATGAAGAGAGGCAAAAGTCACTTCCTGCTCTGTTATGAAGATGACATAGAGTCCAAGTAACACAAATTCTCTATGGATCATGAGGTTCTCCAGATGTTCCTGTTTATGGATAATGTGATTTTAGCACCAATTCCCAGGATATTATAAAGCCCTAAAAGAGAACTATAACCATTCAAAAGAAGTTGTCCTCACCATTCAATTGGATATCAATTGTATAAAGAATTGTCAAGGTTAGAAAGTGCATTTGAGTGGAAGTGATAGATCTTTTCGGAGTAAAAATCAGAATTAGTTTTAAAAGTTAAAACAATAACAGTACTGAAAAATGATACAGAACATTATTGAATCGGTAAGTACGTCTGGTATAAATTCAAGAGAATAAATGATGGAAAAAGAATTCTACTGAGAGTAGAAAAGGATATTCTACAGGTTTTTACAAAACTTCCCATGGTAAGAAAGGTCATGAGTTTCAACACACATTTTATCAATATTGTTACATGGAAAAGAGATTTTAAATATAATATTATCTGAAAAATACATGCTGCATAGAGGACAATGATGAGGTTTCTGATGGGTTTAAGCAGATTAGGACATGTAACCAATGTGGAGCTTCCAAGAAGAAAAGGAGTAAAAATGTCATAAGGCAACATAATAAATGTTATAGGAAAAGAAAATGGCCCAGTCATAAATTGGTGGCAAGGGATGACGGGTGGGCCTCCAGAGTGTCAGCAAACACAGTTCCCTCTCAATGTCAGGTAAAAGCAAGTACACCTCCAGTACACTGGTGATCCCCAAGTGGGAGTCTCTGGTGAAGACATGAACAAGAATAGTACAAGATAAACGAACATATATAAACAAGTGATAATCTGTATCATGGAAAGGACTTGCTAAATTGATGATTATATAGATCCTTTTGAGTGCATAATCCCATTCCAATATTTACATTAGTGGAAATGTGGTCATGTTCTGAAGCTTGTTGGAAGTCCTCTTGTTAAGATACAACTTCCTATTTCCTTTCATGTGAGTAATCAAGATGACTTAATGGCAAGTGGTGAGGACAATAGTAACATGTTCCTAGCACACTTTTGAGGTTGAAAAGTGTTTTCCTTATAAAAGCTCTTTGAGATATATAATGTAACTGTCTGAATTAGAAGTTTAATTAATATCTCCTACAACCTATGTCATCTGCCATGACAATTCCTGGGCTAGATCATGACTTTGAAGGACAAATTCTCTTAAAGTGGCCTTTCTTTCCATGGAAACTGAGTTCTATATCCCTGGACATGAAATAGAGCCATATCTCACCATAGCCTGAACAGAAGCTGGCACCTCTGAATAGAACTTCAGTTATTTTTAAGTCTGAATTTTTCTGTTTTGTTTTGTTGTTGTTGTTGTTTTGTTTAGTTTTGTTTTTTTGTTCTGCAGATACTGGTGTTTAAAGCTCTCTGCATGATATGAGCAGTACTAAGGTAAGCAATTGCACCCTTAAGCTCCTTGAATCAGTTGTGTGGTTTCACATGATCAGGACTTATTTTAAGCCATTATATACACCTTATTGGGTTTAGTACAAAGGCTTAATTGTTGAACTTGTTTAAATACTCAACATCCAAAATAATCTTACAATATGCAACATAAGAAATCCCTAGGATTTCATGCATTGTTGAGATAAATGATAGAGTACTCTAAAATGAACATCACTGTTCTCATCAGGATTTTTATTCTATTTATTAAATTAAATTTTCTGAACAATTATTGCTGCTCCTTGAAAGTTCATTTAATAAGCTTACAAGTTTATCAATTATATTAGTCTTAGATAAAGTGGAATTTTAAATGATTTTATGATATCACATCTTGGGGACCCAGAGCCTATCACAAATGCCACATACTTCTGTTCAAAGACATCTATCTTGTTCAATTGAACTTAGAAGTACAATCACTTTCTATTATAACAATTCAAGCAGTTGGCTGCTTGATATAAAACTCTTCACTGTGTGCTAAAACAGGCATTTGAAACAATATATTTGTAACATATCATATATAGTTTCTTACCAAAGTTTTTAAAATAAAATAAAACTGCCCATCAACACAACTATCAGAGGAGATTTAATAATTTTCTCCCAGATACTTACTTCCAGTGAAAGCCTGCTTCATTTCCATGGTAGAAGTGAGGTATGCTTCCTTCTCTCCCATGGGCTAGCTCTCCACCTCCCTCTGGTGACCTACAGTTCCATTCCTATAGTGTGCTTTTCCAAGATTTTGTAAATCATAACCTGATATGTGAACTATATCTTACTAAATTTTTGTGTTCAGCACACGTTTCAGTGAAGTCAGAAGGCACCATTAGACTAAAACTCATTCCAACCCCCTCCAACCCCTACTCTTTATCCACTTCCATTCTCCCTTTTCAATGTGTTCTCATCCCATCTTTAACATATAGCTTGTATGGTCATGGGCAAATTATGTAAATTCCAGAGACCCAAATTTCCTCTTTTGCAAAATTACAGGGTTGGACTAGGTGATTTTTGAGGCCCTTTCCAGTTCTAATCTTATGTGTATATCAAATGATCCTCTCTCAACCTAGACTAGGGGCAGGCAAGTGGCACAGTGGATAGAGTTTCTGTCCTGGAGTCAGAAAGACTCATCTTCCTGAATTCAAGTCCAGCCTCAGACATTGACTAGCTGTGTGATAAGTCACATCACCCTGTTTGCCTCCATTTTCTCATCTGTAAAATGATCTAGAGAAGAAAATGGGAAACTACTCCAGTATTTCTACCAAATAAACTCCAAGTGGAGTCACAAAGAGTCTGACTTGACTGAAACTGAGTAACAACAACTGCATCTCTCAAGTTCCTGTGAGCTTTATATTATATAGAATAAGAATAAAATAGAACAGAAGCTGAGGGGCCTACACTGTTTCCAAAAAAAGGAGGTTTCCAGATGTCCTTGAGATGTACATAAACTGCTAAGTATGAATATCCAATAAAACTCTAGTGAAGTCAAAACATATACTTTTTGGTGAATCCCACAAGCATAAGTATATAAGAGAACTCAAGGAACTAAAATTTCACATACATAACAAGCTAAAATTTTGGAATAATAGTGAGTCATGTAAATACAGTTATAAATTATGTAATCTATCCTAACAGAAGGAATTTATTTCTCTTCACCTCTATTTTTATCTTTTCTTTAATAATATTTTTAAATGTCCTACATTGGAAAATAGTATGTGGATGGTATTGCTGACTCACATCTCATATTATTTAACCTATTCTCTCATTTTGGTTGTCTTTTCCAATGCACTTAATTCCCCCTTTTGTTCCTTATTATGATTTTCTCTATGATGCAGAACAAAGTACTAAAATGATTATGGCAAAAGTGACTGTACATTAAATTTGTGTAAACTATGACAATCTGCTTTTTTTGTACTGTGCTAGGTGCTGGGGATACAAATATAATGAATGAAATAATTTCTACTAACAAAAAGCTTATTTTATAGTGTGGTTGACAACAAATTATGAAATATAAGATGAATCCACCTGAGCTTTTGAGAATTATATAAATGCAACTTCAAAACATATTTCAGAAGTAAAGTCTAAATAATTAGAAAAATAACACTTGTTCATAAATAGACTGAAACAATATAATAAAAAGTATAATGTTGCCTAATTAATATTTCTTTACCATTGTGCCATTCTAGCTACCAAAGAATTACTTTATAGATCTAGAAAAAAATGAGAAAATTCATCCAGAGGAACAAAAGCTCTAGAATTTGAAGAAACACACACACACACACACACACACACACAGAGAGAGAGAGAGAGAGAGAGAGAGAGAGAGAGAGAGAGAGAGAGAGAGATGCATGTTAAGTGGGAGGAAATGAGATCTATCAGGACCATATCTCAAACTATATTACAAAGCAATAACCATTAAGACAACATGACATCAGTTAAAAGAGAGATATTGATCAGTGGGACTAGGTACACAACATACAGAAAGAAGCAAAATATTCTATTAATATAGTTTTATGTAAACCCAAAGATCCTAAATAGTTGGGTAATTGCTCACTATTTGACTATTAGAAATAATGGAAAGCAGCCTAGAAAAAATTAGGATTCAGACCAACATTTCACACCAAGATAAAATCTAAATGCATATTTGATTTAAATATAGAGGAAAAGGAAGAAATTAACTTTCAGATATATGAATAGGCAATTTTTTTTTCAATACAAAGCAAAGGACAGAAAGGATAATAAGAGATAAAATGGAAGTAAAATTTAAAAGGTTTTTCACACAGCGTAAAACAGTAAAAATTAGAAGAGGAAGAGTTAACTAAGGTGGGAAAACTTTGCAACATTTTTTTTTCTTATCAAAGTCCTATATCCAAGGAACACAAGGAATTGATTCAAATTGATTCAAATAAAAATAAGAACCATTCCCCAATTGATTAATGGTCAAAGGGTATGAATAGGTAATTTTTAATGGGGGAAATTCAATCTATCAATAGTCATATTTTTAAAAATGCTCCAAATTTCTAAGTAGAGAAATCCAAATTAAAGCAATTATAAGATTCTACCTTACACATATCAAAGTGACAAAGATACCAAAACAGAAAAAATGATAAATGTTTCAAGAATTTCTGGAAAAATGAAAATTTATGAACTATTGATGGAGCTGTGAATTGGTACAGTTATTCTGAAAATCAATTTGGAGTTATGCTTAAAAAGTCACTAAACTTTGCACTCCTTTTGACCCAGCAATACCACCATTTAGTCAATACCCAAAAATGATTTAACAAAGGTAAGAAAGATCTCTATGCACAAAACATGCTTAATGGAGCCCTCATTATAAGAGCAAAGGATTGTAAATTAAGGGGATGACTGACAAATTAAAGTATAATGGAGTACTTTTGTGCTGTGATAAATTGTGAAAACAAATGGTTTTAAATAAACCTTGAAGAAGTGTGTGAACTGATGCACAATGAAGTAAGCAGAATAAGGAGAATAATTTATACTGTAATAGCATTGTTAAGGAAAACAAAATTTAAAGACATAAGAATTCATTTCAGTGCCATGATTAATTAATATTCCGTGGTGCCAATAATAAGTCATGTTCCTCATTTTCTGTTGACAAAGATATGATGGACTTGAAATTCAGGATGAGACATTCATTTTTGGACATGGCTAATGTGAGAATTAGTTGTTTTTTATTTTGGGGTTTTTTTGTTTGTTTGTTTGTTTGTTTTGTCCATTGGGTTCTGCTTCCCTCCCCTCTGCTCCGCATTGTTTATAGCATTAAATGGGAGGGACATGGTGTTAGTGATAGCCAAGCCAACAAGAAAAAGAAAATAAATAAAAGGGGTTGTTGAACCACTGTTCCAAAAAAAAAAAATTGTAATACCTCATATTGGCATGATTGTAAAGGCAATGGATAAAATGTACCTTCAGTACGAGGAATATTTTATTGATAATCTTTCTTATTTCTAGTTTCTTGCACAGTACTTGGCATATAGTAGGCACTTAATAAATGCTTATGTTTTTTAAGTAGAGAATAGAACAGGAGGAGTGCTAGCAATAACCACAGATAAACAGGACAGCTTAGAAAATTATGTGTTCATTTTGTTTTTAAAGAAAAGCAAAGTAGCTATCTGTATGCTTACATATGTGTGTATATTTGTGTGTACATGTGTGTATATTTATTTCTAATGAAATTCAATTTTAATACATATTTTTATATGTTCACTATTTCACATGTATATATATTTTTTGTATTCTACAATGAATATGCAATTGCCCATTTGTTGTTATTAAGTTCAATTTTTTTAAATAGATATATACAAAATAAATATAATAAGAACAAATAGAAAATTAGTTTAACATAATTAACTAAAAATAGTTTGGAAGGGAGGGTATTAGCAGCTACAATAGTAATTTATGACACACTCTGATATTTATAATAGACAAAATAATGTATTTTCTCAAAGTCATTCTTAAAAACACACTGTTGTTACTACATACAATGTTCTCTTGGCTCTGCTGATTTCACTCCTCATTGTTTCATATAAGATTTTCTGTTTTTTTTTTCTAAAATCATTGAATTCATCATTTATTCTATCTTATATTTATATAAATTCCATCACAACCATATACCACAACTTCTTCAGTCATTCCGCAAATGAAAGGCATTACAGCAATTTCCAGTTGTTTGCCGCAACAAAGAGTGCTGCTATGAACATTTTAGAACATGTATGTTCTTTTTTCTTTTTCCCTAGTCATCTATGGTAAGAGAGTGAGTAGTGGTATAGCTGGGTCAAAGGATATAGGTAATTTTTTTTCAGAATTTTTATTTTTAATCTTCAACATTCATTTCCACAAGTTCCAAATTTTCTCCCCATCTCTCCCCTACCCCAAATCCCATGTTATGGCAAGAATAGTGATTACTCCTTCCCTAGTCTTCTGTCCCTTCATATATCTCCCCACATCCCTCCCCTTAATCCCTTCCCCCTTACTCTCTTGTAGGGCATGACGGATTTCTACACCCAGTTACATATAAGAAACATTTTTTTAACATTTGTTTTAAAACTTTGAGTTCGGGGGTAGCTAGGTGGCGCAGTGAGTAGAGCGTCAGCCCTGGAGTCAGAGGGACCTGGGTTCAGATCCGGCCTCAGACACTTATCGCACACACAAACAAAAACCTAGCCGTGTGACTGTGGGCAAGTTACTGAACCCCAATTGCCCCCCAAAAAGAAAAAAAAAACAAAAAACGTTGAGTTCAAGATTCTCTTCCTTCTTCCCTCCTCACCTACTCCCACTAGGAAAACAAGTAATTTTCAATATAGGTTATATATGTGTAGTTTGGCAAAAACATTTTCATAGTAGTCATGTTGTGAAATACTAAATATATTTCACTCCATCCTATCCCACCCTCTTATTTATTTTATTTTGCCCTTTTACCCTGTACCATTTCAAAAATGTTTGCTTCTGACTACCCCCTTCCCATATATATATATATATATATATATATATATATATATATATATATATATATATATATATATGTATATATATATATATGCACATACACCCACCTATACATATATATGTGTGTGTGTGTGTGTGTGTATACACACATATAGGTGTGTGTGTGTATATCATGTGTGTGTATATATATATATACACGCACACACACACACACATACACACACACACATATATTCCCTTCAGTTATCCTCACACTTAGAAAAGGCTCATGAGTTACAAATATCATCTTTCTCATCTTTCTATGTAGGAATGTAAACAGTTCAAATTTAATAAGCTCTTTATGATTTCTTTTCCTGTTTACCTTTTCATGCTTCTCTTGCTTCTTGTATTTGAAAGTCAAATTTTTATTCATTATATGATATATATATGTATATATATTATATTATATTATATTATATTATATTATATTATATTATATTATATTATATTATATTATATTATATTATATTATATTATATTATATTATATTATACTCTGGTCTTTTCATCAAGAATGCTTGAAAATTCTCTATTTCATTAAACATATATATTTTCCCCTGAAGTTTTACACTCAGTTTTGCTGGGTAGGTGATTCTTCGTTTTCATCCTGACTCTTTTGACCTCTGGAATATTGTATGTCAAGCTCTTCAATCCCTTAGTATAGAAGGTGCTAGATCTCCTGTTATCCTGATTATGTTTCCACAATACTCAAAATGTTTCTTCCTGACTGCTTGTAATATTTTCTCCTTGACCTGGGAACTCTGGAATTTGGCTATAATATCCCTAGGAGTTTCTTTTTAGGATCTTTTTCAAGAGGTGATGAGAAATTCTTTCAATTTCTATTCTACCCACTGGTTCTAGAATATCAGGGCAGTTTTCTTTGATAATTTCTTGAAATAGTATGTCTATGCTTTTTTATCATGACTTTCAGGTAGTCCAATAATTTTTTAAATTATATCTTTTTTTTTTTAAAGCAATTGGGGTTAAGTAACTTGCTCAAGGTTATATGGCTAGTCATTATTTATGTGTGGGTGCTCATTTTCTGAGGCCGGATTCGATCCCAGGTCATCCCAACTCCGAGGCCAGAGCTCTTACTGTGCCTTTGGATCTATTTTCTAGGTCAGTGGTTTTTACAATTAGATATTTCACATTGCTGTCTATTTTATCATTCTTTTTGATCTGTTTTATAATATCTTGATCTCTCATAAATTCATTAGCTTCTGTTTGCTCTAGTCTAATTTTGAAAGAATTATTTTCTTCAGTGAGCTTTTATATTTCCTTTCCCATTTGGCCAATTCTGTTTTCTAAGGCATTCTTCTCCTCATTGATTATTCTTACCTAATTAACCTAGTGCCTAATTAACCTAATCAACATAGTGCCTAATTTACACAGACAAGATCAGAATTTCTGATCTTATCTTCCCATATTTGTCCAACATCAAAAAGTATTGATCAACATCAATTTTGCATGTGGTACATTATTGAAAGAGAATAGTAGAAATAGTCCTTACCCTCTGTAAACCCATGATTGCAGTGCCAATGCAATAGGCAGAGAGACCATGGCAACTGTGAATATGCTGGCATAATGTTCAATTGCAAAATATAAAAGACTCTCCATATAGAAGACAGAAGGAGAACATTTATTCAGACAGTAGAAAAGCAAATCCCAACACCAGGAAACTGAATCCATCATAGTAACATAGGAGTTAATATACCACAGCATAGTAGAGAGCCACACCATCTTTACCTTTCCCATAAACAAACATTTACTCACAAGCCTAGCCATCTGTTTGTGTGCTATCTTCTCTCCTCCCTTTGTCTGGCTGTTCTGATTCCCACCTTCCTGTGGGCTCTGCTCCACCTGTCAGCAAACTCATCTCACCACAGGCTCCATGTGATTACATTCAGCCCATTAAAGGGCAGGGAAGATCTTCAAATCAGGGAAGGTTTTCAAATATCCCTAGGGTCACCAAGAGGCAGGGAAGATCTTCAAATTCCCATCACCATTACAATGATCCACTGGCAGAAGAAGGAAAAAAGAAGAAGAAGCTCTTGTCCTTTGGGAGAACTTTTGACCCTCATATAGAAAATGGGGATAACGTCAAAGCTTAGTCTTGGATGGAAGCAGGCATATTTGTATGGGAAACTAGTTTCTCTCCTTAATAAACCTAGATGGGCAGTGTTGTTTCCAGCTTAGAAGCTAGGAAAACTGGCACAGGGAATGGACAGAGTCCTGGGCTCATGTATTCAGATTCCACCACTAACTTGCTGCGTGATCCTGAGCAAAACGTTTTCCCTTCTCTGGGCCTCAGTTTCCTCATTTACCAAAAGCATTATATTTTAAGACTTATTTCTAGTATTATTAGGAGTATTTATTAGGTAATGTTTTGCAAAATGATTTGAGTTCAGAAGAAAGGGATGAAAAATAATGGTTGACAGCATTATTTTTTTTTTGGAAATTTACAACTTTACCAACTTTCCTTTACATGTGAACTATAAAGTGTAGCTAACCCAAAAATATTACATGCTTTAATTCTACAGTCTAAAATTTTTTGAAAGGTAAATATAGCCTTACTATTACCCATATCTCTCATTTTACACACAAATGTATTCTTGATTGGTTGTAACTCAGTTCTTTGTAAATTTTATGACTTTAATGCATTCAAGCTTGTTTCTAAAAGGAAGCAACATGAATACATTTGTAAAAATAACTACTCTAATTATTTTGTGTAAATCTGGAGGCACATTCTTTTCATTAAGGCAAGGTACCCCCTTCTAAAATAGAATAAATATTTAAAAGGGTGATACAACATTGAATATAGCAGAAATAGAACATGATTTGATACTTAAAGTAGCCTTTTTTGGATTTACCTCAAATTTATTGTGTCAAAGTAGTAAAAGAGGTCATAATAATAAACTAATCATATAACATAAGTGATTAAAAGGATGACTACAGTATAAAAAGAAAAAGACATCAACAAATTTTATTTTTAAAGTTAACCCAATGCTGAATTTAACAGGAGTATAAGTAGCTGAAATAGATAGAGAAAACACCAAAAAGAATTCAGTCAGTTTTATGTATTTAAATCTTGCTCCAAAACGTAATTATTTATTTTATTCTTCTTACAACAATTTTATCACCCAATTCCTAGTGCTTTTTCTGTAGCAAATAAATGATTTCCAGTTTTTTTTTTCTTTTAAAGACACTCATAGCTAATCCAAGCTTCTCAGTCATTTGTGCCTAGAAAGATCTGACCTGAGATACTTTTTATGTAACAGAGATCAAAGGGAAATAGACTGAGGCAATTCAATCCTAATTAAGTGACACCATGTCAAGTTATTTCTGACTATGAAGTCACAAGCTATTTTCACACTTTTCAGTCTTTTTTCAGAATGCCAACATACATAGTAAACACATAATACATTTTTATTGGTCATGGTACAGATGACTTTGCATATTAGGTAGAAATTGAACAGAAGGATCAAATGATTTATGTGGATGAACTTGTCCTTAAAGAGCATGTCAGTTTTGCAAGAACCTTTTTCTCCATCCAACTTGATCCATTTTTAGCCCACTGACACATCTGTATCTGTCTACCATTGTTGCTCTCTCACCTATCCCAATCCATCATGACTCCTAGATTGATTAGATCTGTAAGGGCTTTTAGAGATCATGTAGGCCAATCTCCCTCATTTTATAGGTGAGGAAGCTGAAACACTCAGAGGTTAAATGATTTTTCTTCCATGTTTGCGATGACAAATAATACCCATAGTGTTTATCCAGGTGGGTAAAAAAGGAAAAGGAAATTCATGTGAGAAAAGTGATTAACAGGGATATGGAACAAATAATTAATGGTCAAGATTTTGGTCCCTGAAGGCACATTTGTGGGAGAAGCAAGAAGATACATACTATGTAAACAGGTATGGTAGACAGAAATATTCTTTTTGTCTATCAACAAATGCCCAAATGGATCAGGCTGCTTACAACAGAATAAAACCAAAGTAAACCATGGGTGAATAGTATTTGGGAATCAATAGTTTGAGGGCATAACTTTAGACTGGTTAAAAAGTCAGCATCCAGAATTTGGGGGAAGTTAAGGGTATGTAGTAGTTTTTTTGTTTTTTTTTTGAGGGCAATTGGGATTAAGTAACTTGCTCAAGGTCACACGGCTAGGTTTTTGTTTGTGTGCATTAAGTGTCTGAGGTTGGATCCGAACTCAGGTCCTTCTGACTTCAGGGCCAACGCTCTACTCACTGCACCACCTAGCTGCCCCCCCTGTAGTAGTTGTTAATGTATTTGGATTGCATGCCTTTTACTTCTTTGACCATTTGTAAACATGATATATACTTTAAAATGCTTATGTTCAACTGCATTATGCAATATTCATGTCATTAGAATTTACTGAAATATAACAGAATATGGAGAAAATGGTTTTCCTGTTGAGAAGAAACTTTAGTCATAAAATTCTAAGTGGATTAACCCACATTGATGATACTCCCTAACTAATATGAGGCAAGATGGTATCATGCATCTGATAGCAAAACTACGGGGGGGAAACATAGTCCCCTGAGAAGCATAGTGTTTAGTGCTTTTACCAAATATCACCTCTTAATAGGTGACCTCCATAAAGACCATGATTTTACATATGGGCTTGCCAACACAGGAGACCTAATCACTAAAAGAAGGGTCAGATAACTGAGCTCAGTACCTTCTAAGAATTAGAAAAAATTGAACACAAGGGTCTTATAAATACCTTTAAATAAAATTTTTAAATTTTTTTTTCTTTCAGGTACATATAGTCTGGTTGTTAAGACACATCACTCAAACTACATACCCTTTTTCCTTCTCAAACAAGTCATTTCTTTCCTGTGGGTGTGTGATAATTCCATTGAATTAAGATAATTCTTGTAAAACACTCTATTATACAATTTGCTTCTTAAATTAAGATTGCAAATCAGTACTTCCCATAAAGTATATTTATTTCAATGCACTTATAAAATGATCTACTGATAATAGTAAATGACTATGTTAAATGTTGCAAATATAATTATAAAAATTATGAAGTTCCTTTCTTCAAGAAACACATTCTACTGAGGGATATACACTTGAATTTACAAGTAAGTATAATATACACTTAAGTTTATGCTGAAAATACACAAAAAAGGTCATTTAGGGAGGGCAGATCCAGAAAGACTTCATGTCCAAAGGGATATTACTCATAAGTCTTCTAGGCAACAAGAGATCCTAAAAAGTCGAAGTAAAGATAAAATGCTTTCTGGCTTGGTGGAAAACAGAAAATTGACACATATAGTGATGGATTGTTAAGTGTCTAGAGGGCCAATTTGGTCAACTGAACACAAGAAAGGAAGCAGCACAATAAAGGTGAAAGATAGGTTGGAGCCAGTTTGCCTAGGATTTTAAGAAGCATCATTATTCTAACTTTGTAGGTGAGAAAACTGACATTCAGTAAATTAAATGACTTGCCTTATTCATGTATATAAATAAATGGAAAATTTAGATTTGAATTCAGGTCTCCTGAGCCTAAATATAACATTCTTCCTTCCCCTCCTAAAAAAAGTCTTAGTATAAGAATATATATGTACACACACATATGCATATATATATGCAAGAGAGAAGAGAGAAAGAAAATAAAAAAGAGAAAGAGAGGAAGAATCTCCTTTAAAGAAAGTATTAGAATTGGGCTAGAAGTCCTTTAAAGTCTAATTTTGGTTTATTTTTCTGTGATTCTGTGGCAAACATAATGTGATCGAATGAAATATGGAACCAACATATAGAACCCATGATTACAGTAAAAATATTTAGCATAGTATGTGTTTGCCTACATGTATAATTTGAAAGAGTATAAGAAAAAACAGACCCACAGAGATGACTTACCACAGTACTTGAGAATCCCACATTATTTATTCCTTTACATGGGGTTAATAAAGTTCAAATTTTATCCAGAAGAGGTAATCCTGAGAATGACTAAGTGGAAAGAAACCTGGACTGAGTCAGAATATTGCGGTCCTAAGTGTGGCTCTGCCATGAGCTGTATGACCTTGGACAAATCATTCCATTTCTCAGTTTCAGTTTCCATATGTGTTAGCATGAGAGATTTGGACTTGAAAATCTCTGAGGCAGCTTGAAAATTCTACCACTCTGCAATTGAGCCATTATCAGTCATCCACCTCTAACTTAACTAGCAGCTCTTAAGTTAGCTAGCATAATTCTAAGGGAAGGAAAAGTTTGATGAGGTTGGAGAGGAAAGATAAAGAGAACACCTGGAAGTGTGGGGTCTTGTCCAGATTGTTAGGCTGCTACACTCTTGAGACCTGAGCACCTGGGATCACAGCCTGAAGACACCAGATACCTTTGCCTTTGGGGCAAGCTGAGTGTCCTGAAGTTAAGGAGCAGTGCCTAACACAATGTGGAGTTTGAGAAATGTTTACTGGATAGGTGAAGGAGTGGGTAGTGTCAGTTCAATGTTATGAGAAAGATAAATTCATAGAAGCTGGGGGCTACAAAATACCTCAAAGAATTTATTCCAATCCCTTGATTTTACTGACAAAAAAATAAGACAGGGAACTTGAGTGACTTGCCCAAGGTCACCACGCTAATAAAACAAAAGAGCCCTGTTCTATTGATAGAACAATACAAGACCATTTTCCCCTCTTGTCCTTTGTGAAGAGTTTTCCTGTATTCAGTGTCTTTTATTTGGGGACATTAATGTTTGATATGAATCAGTCCTCAAAGCTCTAACTAGAATCAAGAACAAGGCAATGCATTTTGAAAATGCTGACAGGTCCCTTCCCCTCTCTTCCCTTTTGGATACAGTGAGTGAGTGTGTCTGATTGGCATAGGAAAGTTCCCAATTAAGGATGGAGTGATGGATTCCGCTCACTGTTTCTAAAGTCTTGTGGGTAATACACTTTTAAATGGTAGTTTGAGATGTGCCACCCTGAAATTCTTAATGTATGTCCCGCTTCAGTAAATGTCTCAGTGTTCCTTGGTATCCTTTTGTTTGCTCACCATTTTCTGTCACAGGGACCACACAGCCTGGTCTGCATAAATCAGTCTAGAAAATACCAATGAAAACTGGGGCATGGGAGAGTCCAAATTCCCTTGGAAATGATGTTTAGTGTCTCTGTAGTGAAGCCTGTCTACAAGAGTTTAAAAATGCACTTTTCCCAATGCACTTGCTAAATAGCTTGATTTTTTCTTCAGCTTAATTGTTATTTCTGATCTCATTTAATTGTCAATTTTTTAACATCAAAACTTTTCTGGTAGTTCAAACCAAGCCCTCTCTGAGAAAGGCCTTTGGAATGATATTTTCATTGTATGTTTCTGAGCATGTCATCATGTATTGGTTTAGGAAATGTCTAAATAAATGTCTAAATAGTGTCTTGTTCTCACGCTGTCATGTCACACAGGGCTGAGTGAGGTCCTGTTTGCTTTGGCTCATAAATTTATTGACTCCTTCATCAATTGTTCTTACTGCACCTGCCATTCATGCCATAAATATTAATCATATGATTTTAAGGTAACATTTAATTATTTTATGAAGAATTTCAGTGTAATGGAATGGAATAAACATGCAGTTGAGAAACCTGGATTCAAGTATCTGTACTCCCTTGACCAGTATGAGACTTAGGCGAGAAAAGAAATTCAATAAAGAGATGGATGGATGGACAGACATATGTGTGTGTGTGTGTGTGTGTGTGTGTGTGTGTGTGTGTGTGAGAGAGAGAGAGAGATAGAGAGAGAAAGAGAGAGAGAGAGAGAGAGAGAGAGAGAGAGAGAGAGAGAGAGAGAGAGAGAAAGAGAGTTTCCTATATTACAAAATGAGGATTGGGATTAGATCATCTCTGAGGAAGATTCTAGCTTTACCAATGGATATTATTGCCAATTCATAACATTTTAAAGAGTTTTTCCTACACAATGCTCATTCTATAGAGAATTTTTCCCATTATTTCACATGATTAGATGTCATAAAAAATAGATTCAGAGCTTAACTTGTTCAACACTTTCTTTTATTGATAAGGAAACAGGTTAATAACATTATTAATAATAACAATAAGTCCTTATTAATAGAAAGACCAGAATTTAAGAATACTCTGAAAGACTATTCATCAATTGACACAATGCCTTTGTGTTTTATCCAGAAAAAAAAAGAAAATAGAGGTAGTAGGTTGAAAAATTTTATTTCAAAGTAAAATTATTTTTAAAAAAATTTATTGATGTATGTTCATGTACCTGGTCCTTCTAGTGTTAAGTGCTTCATATGTAGTAGGTATCGTCCTAAGCACTGAGGATACAAGAAAAGGTTAAAGACAGTCTTTGCTTTCAAAGAAGCTCATACTTTAATGGGTATCTTGTTTTAGCTCCACACATATGAAAGGAATATGAATTATAAACAGTAATTGCAATTTAGACAACTAATTTCTGCTTCTAAAATATTATTACAATAGATTTTTACATTCAAGAAAATTCAGAGTTCTGCTTAATTCAGTTGATATTCCATGGTTTATAGGTAGCCTAACTTTGTGACTTTGAAAAGTTTGTGTTTTTTTTTCATGTTGCTATTATATGACACCAATTTCACTGTGTTCCAGAAGTGACTGTGAAACATATTTTGTTAGTTAAAAATATTACAGTACAAAAAATACAGTGAATGGCTTGCTTCCACGTAATTTTCAAACAGGAATCAATCAAACCTTGTGTGGCGATGTACAAATTTTCAGTCAATTTGAAATGATTTGGCTCTTCAGAAGGTTAAGGTAGTTTAATGGTTGAAAGCACATTGCTATGCAGCAAGCTACAGAAGTCAAAGGGTTAGAGGATTAGGATTTCATTTCCTTTTAGCCTTTGCCATGTCTGTTTTCTGTCCAGGCTGCTGCTTGTTGCCATTTAACCCAGGCTTTTAAAGACAAGAGGGGTTGAGAACTTGTGGGCCTCGGGCTTCATTTTAACAAGCCGTCTCTAGCACTTTTGTGCGTAATTTGTCATAAATGTCAGAGGTCAGAGAATGTACGAAACCTACAGCCAGCAGATGGTCATTATGACAGCAGTTATGTTTCAAAGGCAGGGGATGTTGTATGCTATTTATTTTGGTGTATTAGTGTTACACCTCCATCTTTCTGTAGATATAGATATATAGTTGTATTACATTTGAATTTAGATCGAATGATTCCTATGCTGAGTTAGTTTTAAGTGCATGCTAAAAATAGATTGGAACCAGTTTTTAAAAGACATTCTATTTGGATTTTCTGATTGGCATTCAAAAGAATAAATCCTTTCTTTCCCACTCACTCCTTTGCTTTAGTATCTTAAAGAATGCATGAATGCTGGATTTAGTTTTCTTAGATTTTTTTTTTCAAATTAAGTCACTGGTTAAAAGGTGCTAACTGGAATCTCTTCATTAAAATCCAGCAATCCTTCATCAGTATGGGCAGAAAATCTTGACTAACAAGATACAAAGTGAACTTTATGTTTGGTTATGTGTTATAATGGGGTACCACCAAGTAACATCTGTAGCAACACAAAACAATTAGCAAATGCAGATGATGATTCTGAATAGACATCTATTTTTAATTTTAGTTGTTCATTTCAGAAATGTATGCATTGGTCACATAGCACTAGATTAAATTATTTGTGACAGTTTGTGAGAAAATATTGACTGACTTGGTTCCCTGGAATTAAATAGAAGACTTCCGAAATTCAAACACATCTTCAAGTCTAGACCCAGGCATACCAAGAAGAAGTGAGGAGGCAAGAACATACTGGTTACTATATGGATTTGTCATCTGTTGAAAGTTGGAGATTCTATCAGGTGCTTTGTGTGTGTGAGAACTAGAGAAGTTATTGATACCTAATTAATTATTAGCACATTACAATAGTCAGATTAACAGCTGGAGAAGGGGCTAAATACACATAAAAGCAGCACTTCTTAGGGCCCACCACCACCCAGAGTATTAGAAACAGCACAAACAGGCAATTTCCAAAAAAAATGTTTATAGTGAAGATTTAAAAGGAGAGTCATTGTAGGTTATCAGATACATTCTAGTGACCTGCTGATCATGTGCTTTATAAGCCTTTTAGCTTGAGGTATTTGGTAATTATTAGAACTAGAAATGGAAACTGATTTTAGCAAATTCACAAGCATTGGGAATATTTATGGAAAAAAAATCAGGCTGAACTGGAGATCATAATAAAAAAAAGAACAGGAAGTGAATGACATGGACAAATATGTACCAAAGACTTAAAAATGGCAGATTTACAAAATTCCAGGAGAAAGATATGATCCTCTTGACAGAAACTCTGAAAAAGAATATAACTTAAGAGTGATCTGAGTCCAAGAACATATAGTTATAGCTATAAAATAACAAAGTAAGACATAAGAAGACACATAACAAAAGTTATGTGATTGTGCATGGGGTTCTTTGGGGGGGTCCAGATTTTTTAGTGGACATGTATGTAAGATACGTCACCCATCAGTATAGATGATAAATAGATGCACATGAATAGGAGGACATAGAAACAAAGAAATGTTATAAACTTGAAAGAATAGTATCAGGGAGACTAGAATACAGAAATTACTAAATTATGAAATTACTAAAAGGAAAAAAAGCTTGATGGGAAGAGGAAGCTGTTTTCAGAGCAACAATGTAAGCAGGGTAAAATTCCTTTGGGGAAGATGAAAAATATTAAGATAAAAGGCCCCCAAAATCAAAGAGTATTATCAAGGAAAATGACCTTCAATCTTGAACAATCAGAGCCAGGATTTTCATTTATTACAAGATGTGAAGTGAAACAGGATAGTTGTTTTGATTTATATTTTTCTTATTATTAGTGGCATAGAATATTTTTCATGCGTTTTAAGAGTTTAGAATGATTTTATTATATGTAGATATAGATATAGACATAGACATAGACATAGATTGCTTTTTGGAGGGAGGAAGGTAGGGCAATTGGGGCTAAGTGACTTGCCCAAGGTCACATGGTCAATAAGGGTTGTGTCTAAGGTTGGATTTGAACTCAGGTCCTCCTGAGTCCAGGGCAAGTGCTCTATTCACAAAGCCACTTAGCTGCCCTGTTTAGAATGGTTTTAATAACTGTTTAATAACTTTGAATTCTTATCTATATGGTAATGAATTTTAGTTGTATAGATAGCTGGATGAAAGGATAGATAAAATGATAGAAAGATAGATAGATAGATGTTAATTGTTTATATATCTTGGATACCAAAGCCTAATCAGAAAAACTTAAGATGAAGATTTTTTTTAAATTTGCTTACTTTCATTCTTGTTCCGGGTGCATTAATTTTGTTCCAGCATAAGTTTTTTTTTTTAATTTCATTTCATAATATCAAAGTTATCTATTTTGTCTCTTGTAATTGCTTCTCTGTACTTTTTGCTGAAGAATGTGCTTTATACTTATACCCAGGAGAGTTACATGATATGCTTCATCTCTATATTTTTATAATATGATATATAATATTAAATTCAAATATCCATTTAGAATATATTGTGCATTGTAAGATAAGGTGAGAATCAAAGCCTACTTTTTGTCTAGCTTTTAGTAGTTTTCCTAGATATTCTCCTTTGTCTAGTTTGTTCCATTAATTTATCTCTCTATTAATTAAAAAAAAACAGATGGTTTTGATGATTGTTACATTATAATATAGTCTAAAATCTACTAGTCCCATTCCCCCTTCATCCCTACCACTTTTTATTCTTTCTCTTAGTATTCTAGATATTTCTCCCAATGAATTTGTTTTTATTAACTTTGGTAATATTAGCAGCTGTGGCAGATACCAGAATTATCAACCCATAAATGCCAAAGACAAAGTAGAAGGTCAGTGAACTTTGGGAACAGGGAGTCTGGGAGTGTGGTCTGGCTTCTATCCCCAGAGGGAGAAGCAGATGAAGCACCATAGCTGTGCTGCCACCACATGGCTGCTTCAGAGCTCCTGACCTAAAGATTGTAGGGGGACCAAGCAACCAGGCTGAGGGGTAATTGCTCTTGCTTTAACCTGTTTGGATCTGGATCACCGCTCTCTGGGGTGGAAGTCCTGGAGTGCATGACCAGTGTGCCAGAGCCTGTGAAAGGCTTCAGAGAGAGCAGCCAACTAATAGCTCCATCTCCTTAGAAAACCCCAGTGATTTGGGACAAAGCTTTCCTCTCTGGAAGCAGAGTTCTACTGTGGCAAAAAGCTCAAAAGTCCAGAAATTGAGTGGCAATATGAGCAAGCAAAGGAAGCAAAGCAAGCTTAGCAATCTGACTTTGGACCTCTTTTGGGGGGACAAAAAGGATCAAAGCATGGAACAGGAGGAAGACAATGAAGTCAAAACTCCTGCACCAAAAGCTTCCAAGAAAAATATAAGAAAAATAGAGGAGATTAAGAAGGATTTTCAAAACCAAATAAGGAAAGTAGAGGAAAAATTGGGAAGAGAAATGAAAAGGATGCAAGAAAATCATGAAAAGAGAGTCAACAACCTGAATGAAGAAAATAACACCTTAAAAAAACAGATTAATTCAAATGGCAAAAAGGTCCAAAAAGCAAATGAGGAGAAAAATGCCTTAAAAAGCCAAATTTGCCAGATGGAAAAAGAATCTCAAAAGCTCACTGAAGAGAATCATTCCTTCAGAATTAGATTGGAGCAAATGGAAGCTACTGATTATACGAGAAATCAAGATATTATTAAAGAGATCCAAACAAATGAAAGAATAGAAGGCAATGTGAAATATCTCATGGGAAAAACCACTGAACTGGAAAATAGATCCAGGAGAAATAATTATAAAATTATTGGACTACCTGAAAGCCATGATCAAAAAACAAACCTAGAAATCATCCTTCAAGAAATTCTCAAGGAAAATTGCCCTGATGTTTTAGAACCAGAGGGCAAAATAGAGGTTGAAAGAATCCACAGATCACCTCCTGAAAAAGATCCCAAAAAGAAAACTCCCAGGAATATTATAGCCAGGTTCCAGAATTCCCAGTTCAAGGACAAAATATTACAAGCAGCCAGGAAGAAACAATTTGAATACTGTGGAAACACAATCAGAATAGCACAGGATCTGGCAGTTTCTACACTGAGGGATCGAAGGGCCTGGAATATGATATTCTAGAGGTCAAAGGAGCAGGGATTAAAACCAAGAATCACATACCCAGCAAAACTGAGTATAATGGTTCAGGGGGAAATATGGTCATTCAGTGGAATAGAGGATTTTCAAGCATTCTTGATAAAAAAAAACAGAGTTGAATAGAAAATTTGACATTCAGATACAAGAAGCATGAGAAGGTAAACAGGAAAAAGAAATTGTAAGGAACTTATCAAAGTTGAACTATTTATATCCCTACATGGAAAAACACACATATATATGTATATATGTATGTATGTATGTATGTATGTATGGGAAGGTGTATGTGAGTATAAATATATATGTGAGTGTGTGCATATGTATGTACATGTATACATAGACAGAGGGCACAGGATGAATTGAATATGAAAGGATGATATCTAAAAAATAGAATTGAGGTGAGAGAACAATATATTGGGAGAAGGAGAAAGGGAGAGATAGAATACAATAAATTATTTCATATAAAAGAGCCAAGAGAAAACTGTTACAAAGCAGGGGAAGAGAAGGAAGGCAAAAGGTCAACTTCACTCTATTTAAATTTGGCTTAAGGAGGGAATAGCAATACACACTCAACTGGGTATCTTACCCTACAGGAAAATAGAGGAGAAGGGGTTAAGAGGGGGCATGATAGAAGCGGGGGGGGCAGATTGTGGGAGAGGTAATTAGAAGCAAACACTTTTGAAAAGGGACAGGTTCAAAGGAGAAAATAGAATAAGTGGGAGGGCAGGATAGGATGGAGGGAATTACAATTAGTCTTTCACAATATAACTACTATGGAAATGTTTTGCATAACTACACATGTACAACCTAGATTGAATTGCTTATCTTTCCAGTGGGGGTGGGTGAGGAAGAAAAAAAGGAAAAAATCTGGAGCTCAAAGTTTTAAAAACAAATGTTTTTTTTTTAAAAAAATGTTGTTTTAACATGCAACTGGGAAATAAGATATACAGGCACTGAGGTATACAAATCAATCTTGCCCTATTATAAAGTTAGGTGGGAATGGGAGAGGATATAAGAGAGAACAGATTGGGGAAGAGATCTTCAGTCGGCTCAGTATTTTGTGGTGGGGGTACAGGAGAAACAGGGAGAGAAATTTGTAACTCAAAATCTTGTGGAAATGAATGCTGAAAACTAAGAATAAATAAATAAATTGGAAAAAAAAAAGGTTTTACTGTAATGCTTGCCATTTATTTCCTTCAATCCTATTTTCCCACCATTTAAACCTCTCTCTATCTTTGTCTCTTTCTTTCTCCCTCTCCCTCTCTCCTCTCTCTCTCTCTCTCTCTCTCTCTCTCTCTCTCTCTCACTCTCTCTCTCTCCCTCCCTCCTCTGTCCACAAAGTGTGTTGTTTCTTCTGAATTTTACCTCCCCAAAACTGCCACCTTCCCTTCTATGAGCTCTCTGCCCCCTTCTATCCCCTTCCCTTCTATTTTGCTGTTTGGAAAGATAGATGCTACACCCACCTGACTATGAATACTATTCCTTCTTTTAGCCAATTCCATTTCCTCCTCCATTGTTAAATCTCTGTAAGGCCTTTTTAAAGTCAGATTTACCCCCAATCTATGTCTCCTTTCCCATTTTCTCAGTGCATTCTTTCTCATGTTTTAATTATTTTTTTAGATATTCAAACCATGACATTCAACTCACAACTCTGCTTTCTGTCAACATATATTCCTTCTAACTGCCCTAATGATGACAAAGTTTTCAAGAGTTATAAATATCATTTTTGGATGCAGGAATATTAACAGTTTAACCTTATAAAATCCTTTATTATTTCTCTTTCCTGTTTACCTTTTTATGCTTTTTTGTATCTTGTATTTGAAAGTCAAATTTTCTATTCAATTCTGGCCTTTTCATCAAGAATGTGTGAAAGTACTCTATTTAATTGAATATCACTTTTTCCCCTTGAAAAAGTGATACTCAGCTTTGCTGCGTAGGTTATTCTTGTTTGTCATTCTACCTCCTTTGGCTCTTCAGATTATCTTATTCCAAAACCTCAGATCCTCTAATGTAGAAGTTGCTAAATCTTGTGTTATCTTAATTTCTTCTATTTTATAGCATTTTATTACTGCTATAGTTTGCATTTCTAGTAAAATATTGAATGATAGTGGACAAAATAAACATCTTTGCTTTACCCCTGATCTTATTGGAAAGACTTCTAGCTTATCCCATTAAAGCTTGCTGATGGTTTTAGATAGATACTATTTATCATTTTAAGGTAAGGTACATTGATTTCTCTGCTCTCTAATGTTGTTTGTATTGTTTTGTTTTGTTTTATTTTTAAAGCCATTGGGGTTTAGTAACTTGCTCAAGGTTACATGGGCCAGTCATTATTTATGGGTGGGTGCTTATTTTCTTTTTTTTTTTTTTTAAACAATTGGGGTTAAGTAACTTGCTCAAGGTTACATGGCTAGTCATTTGATTTATGCGTGGGTGCTCATTTTCTGAGGCCGGATCTGATCTCGGGTCATCCCAACTCCGAGGCCGGTGCTCTTACTCACTGCGCCACCTAGCCGCCCCTTTAGGGCAATCGGGATTAAATAACTTGCCCAAGGTTACACGGCTAGGTTTTTGTTTGTGCGGATTAAGTGTCGGAGGCCGGCTCCGAACTCAGGTCCTTCTGACTCCAGGGCCGGCGCTCTATTCACTGCGCCACCTAGCCGCCCCTGGGTGCTTATTTTCTGAGGCTGGAAACAATCCTAGGTCCTCCTGACTCCAGAGCCGGTGCTGTTACTCACTGTGCCACCTAGCTGCCCCTCTAATGTTTTTTCACAGAAATGAGAGATATATTTTGTCAAAAGGTTTTTCTACATTTATTGAGATAATCAATTGTAAGTAAGACTTTTTCTTTCTCTATTTTTTTCAAATAGTTTATCTAGTATTTGGATTAATTATTCCTTAAATGTTTGGTAGAATTCACTTTTTAATCCATCTAGCACTGGGGACTTCCACCCCTCCCACTTAGCGAGCTCCATTCTAAAAGCTCTTCTTTTCTTGCCTCTTTTATGTGAGATAATTTTCCCCATTATGACTCTCCTTTCTTCCAGTTCATCTCTCTTTCTTACAACTTAATTTAGTTTTTTTTCAAATCATCATAGTTATCTCACACCCATACCTTCTGTCCATGAATATTCCTTCTCACTACCTCAAACATAAAATTCTGAGATTTTACAATGGGCACTTTCCCATTTAGGAATGTAAACAATTTAATCTTATCACTTCTTTCTCTCTGGTCTTTTTGTCAGGAATGCTTGAAAGTCATATATTTTATTAAATATCCACTTTTCTCTCTGAAGGATTATCCTTAGTTTTGCTGGGTGGGTTAATCTTGGTTGAAATACTACGTCCTATCCTTTCCAGAATATCCTATTATAAAATCTCTGATCCTTTAATACAGAAACTACTAAATCTTGTGAAATCATGACTGTGGTACCAGAACATTTGCATTTTCTTTTCTGACTACTTGTATTACTTTCTCCTTGACCTGGGAGTGCAGGACTTTGGCTCTAGTATCCTGAGAATTTTCATTTTTTGTCATCTTTCAGGAGACATTTATTGGATTCTTTGAATTTTTATTTTCCTCTCTGATTCTAAGATCAGGGTAACTTTCTTTAATAATTTCTTGAAAATGATGTCTAGACTTTTTTTAATCATGATCTTCAAATGATTTAATAAATCTTTTTTTATTTTTTAAACAAATGCTTTATTTACTTCTGTTTCACATCATTCATTTCTGCCAGATTTTGTTACAATTTTTTCCCCGTTTATCTCCTACCCACCATCCCAGAACAGCAGTCCCACAAGATATTGCTTCCTCCAATCTGCTATCTCCCATGTTTTCTCCCATACCCCCTTCGACGTTTCCATTAGAGCAAAGTGAATCACTGTGCCCCAATGTCTGCACATCTTATCTCCCAATTACATGCAAAAGAGTATTAATAATAGTATTTATATATATTTGAAACATTTAATTTTAAGACCTCGAATTTCAGATCCAATCCCTTCCTCCCTTGTCACCCATTCCCTCTGGGAAGATAAGTAATTCAGTATATATTGATGTATAGCTATGCAAAATATTACCATAGCAGATATATTGTATAAGGCTGCTTATAATTCCCTCCCACCCATCCCACCCCCCACCTGGTCCATTCCCTACTTGATCCTGTCCCTCTTCTATAGTGGGTACTTCCAACCTCCCCTCCCCCCAAGGATGCCCTCCCATCCATCATCCCTCCTCTCATCCCCCTTCCCCCTATTCTGCTGCAGGTTGAGATATCCCATTTAGTATGTATGTCATTCTCTCCCTGAACCAAATTCAATGAGAATGTGGTTTTGCCTTTTTGCCTTCCTATTCTTCCCCTCCCCTGCATCCACTTCCCCTTGCTTCTTCTACATGAGATAGTTTACCCTACCCTGTCTCTCCCCATCTCCTCTTGCCACTTTCCTCTCTCACCTCATAATTTCACCCCTTGAGTATCCTCCCTTCCCAACAAATTCAACCTATGCCCTCTATCCATATATAACTGTAAACATATATACACACATTCTCATATGTATTCATATGACCATACACCCTTCTTCCATTATTTTCATACTGAGAAAGATATCATCATTCACAGTTATTGTTTTTCCATATAGGAATGTAAATAGTTCAACTTTGAAAAGTTCCTTTTGATTTCTTTTCCCTGATTACCTTCTCAGGAATCTCTTGCTTCTTATGTCTGGATGTCAAATTTTCTATTCAATTCTGGTTTTTTCCTCAAGAATGCTTGAAAGTCCTCTATTCCACTGAATGACCATATTTTCCCCTGAAACAAAATACTCAGTTTTGCTGGGTAGGTGACCCTTGGGTTCAGTCCCAGCTCTTTTGCCCTCTGGAATATCATATTCCATGCCCTTTGATCCCTCAGTGGAGAAGCTGCCAGGTCCTCGGCTATTCTGATTGTGTTTCCACAATATTGAAATTGTTTCTTCCTGGCTGCTTGTAGTATTTTCTCCTTGATCTGGGGATTCTGGAACCTGGCTATAATATTCCTGGGAGTTTTCTTTTGGGGATCTTTTTCAGGAGGTGATCTGTGGATTCTTTCAACCTCTATTTTGCCCTCTGGGTCTAAAACATCAGGGCAATTTTCCTTGAGAATTTCTTGAAGGGTGATTTCTAGGTTCCTTCTGTGATCATGGCTTTCAGGTAGTCCAATAATTTTTAAATTGTGTCTCCTGGATCTATTTTCCATGTCAGTGGTTTTTCCCATGAGATATTTCACATTGTCTTCTATTCTTTCATTTGTTTGCGTCTGCTTAACAGCATCTTGATTTCTCATAAAGTCACTAGCTTGCATTTGCTCCAGTCTAACTCTGAAGTAATGAATCTCCTCAGTGAGCTTTTGAGATTCTTTTTCCACCTGGAAAATTTGGCTTTTTAAGGCATTCTTCTCATCACTGCCCTTTTGGGCCTCCTTTGCCATTTGAGTTAGTCTGTTTTTTAAGGTGTTATTTTCTTCATTCAGGTTGTTGACTCTCTTTTCATGATTTTCTTGCATCCTCATTTCTCTTCCCAATTTTTCCTCCACTTCTCTTATTTGATTTTTAAAATCCTTCTTAAGGTCCTCTATGGCCTGTAACCTGCTCATATTTTCCTTTGGGGCTTTTGGAGCAGGATTTCTAATCTCACAGTCCTCCTCCTGTTCCATGCTTCAATCCTCTTTGCCCCCCGAATAGGAGTCTAATGTTTCATTTTTCTGTTTATTTTGTTTCCTTTGCCTTGGCATGTTGCCACTTAATTACTTCACTTTTGGGCTTGTTGCCACCAGAGAGGGGAGCTTCCGTCCCGAATGTCTGGGGTCTTCACAACTTCCATTTCTGGCAACCTGGATACCCACCCCCCGACCTCTACCCCACACCACAATACAGATCCAGGGAGGTTAAAGCAAGAGTGATTACCCCCTCCAAAACTGATCGCTGGATCTCCCTACAGTTCGCAGGCCAGGAGCTGGAGCAACCACTGAAAACTGCAAAATGGCTTGTCTCCTCAGCGGCTTCTAGCCACTAGGGGAGGAAGCCAAGGCATTCCCCAAATACTGGTCCCAAAGTCCATAGGGCACTAACCTCTCACTTTGTCCTAGGCATGTCTGTGTTGATAATTCTGGAATCGCTACAGCTGCTGGTGTTCTGGGGTCCCTCCACCTGGCTGCTGGCCCTGCTGCCCTGGGGCTAAAACTGAGGCTCAAGCAGACCTGGGCTCTCTGCCTGCTGTGCTGCCAGCTCCCAGAGTGCTGCACTGATCCTTCCTGCAGGGCTGCTGGGCTGTCCTCAGTGGGAGGTTAGCTTCTCTGTGTTGTTCTGTGGGTGCTGGGCCTCCAGAAGTTGTTCAGAGGCCCCTTTTACATAGTTTGGAGGTGACCTGGGGGGAGAGTGCCTTGGACATGCTGTTTCTACTCCGCCATCTTGGCTCCTAATTTAATAATTCTTAAATTATCTTTCCTCAATTATTTTCTAGGTCAGTTGATTTCCAATTAGATAATTCACATTTTCTTTTAATTTCATTCTTTTGATTTTGTTTTATTTTTCTTGCTGTTTCTTGTAATCATTAGTTTTCATTTACCTAATTTTAATTTTAAAGAAATTATTTTCCTCATTGAGGTTTTCCGTCTCTTTTTACATTTGGCCAATTCGGTTTTTTACGATGGTCTTCTCTTCGGTGTATTTTTGTGCCTCTTATTCAATTTGATCAGTTCTATTTTAAAGTGTTATTTTCTTCAGCATTTGAGTGGTTGTTTTTTTTTTTTTTTGCCTTTTTTCTAACCAAGCACGACTCTTCTTTCATGATTATCTTTTATCACTCTAATTTTTTTCCCATTTTTTCCCTCTCTTCCTTATTTGATTTTAGGGTTTTTTTTTTTTTTTGGTTTTTTTGTTGTTTTGTTTTTTTGTTTTTTTAGCTCTTCCTGGAATTTCAATTGAGTCTGTATCTAATTTGCATTTTTTCCCCTTTGAGACTTTGCTTCCAGCTGTTCTTAGATTGTTCTCTTCTTTGTGTCTTAACTTTCCCTGTCTCCCTAGTAACCTGTTATAGTCAGGTAATTTGTTGTTGTTGTTGTTGTTTGCTCATTTTCTAGCCTATTTCCTAACTCTTAATTTTATTTTAAAGTTGGGCCTTCCTCCCAAGATGAAGGGAAAATTTTCATAAGCTTCAGGGTTTTTATACTGCTATTTAAAGATAGAGTTCTCAGACTAGTGGTTTTTTGGTGCTTCCAAGTGGTATACTCCAAAAAGAGGTATGGTCACTGCTTTCCTGGTTTATGCAGTAGTATTACCCAGGAAAGGACCTTGTTCCACTTTAGCCAGTAATACTTATTATTGCTACTTGGATATTTTATTACATTGAAATTTTAATTTTTTAAACTTTTTTTTGGAGGGGGAAAGGCAGGGCAATTGGACTTAAGTGACTTGCCCAAGGTCACATTACTAGTAAGTGTTAAGTGTCTGAGGCCAGATTTGAACAAAGGTCCTCCTCATTCCAGGGCCTATGCTCTGTGCCACCTAGCTACCCCTTGAAACTTTAATTTTTGAAGGTTTATGAATTACCAAAATTACTAATTATGTTTATTATAACTTTCATAAGTTTCCCCAAGATTTTCAAATTAAAATCATTATATCATCACCTAATATGAATAGTTTTACTTTCATTCTGTTCATCTTTATTCCTTCAGTTTGTCTTTCCTGCTTCATTGCTATTAATATTTTCCCAACTATACCAAATAATAGTGGGATGAATAGGCATTTTTACTTTATTACTATATTTACTAGAAAAGTTTCTTGTATATCCCCATTGTATATGATGTCTGGTTTACGCTTTTATGATATTTTTAACAAGGGCCTCTCTAGTTCTATATATTGAAGTTTCAAGATAATGCTCTAGTTTTGGATGTTTTGGTTTTTTTTGTTTTTTGTTTTTTTTTGGGGGGGTTGCTTTTTTTTGGAAGATAATTGGGGTTAAGTAACTTGCCCAAGGTCACACAGCTAGGTTTTTGTTTTGTGTGTGTTAAGTGTCTGAGGCCAGATCCAAACTCAGTTCCTTCTGACTCCAGGGCCAGCACTCTACTCACTGCACCACCTAGCCTCCCCATTTTGCATGTTTTTATTTTTAATATGAATAATTATGTTTTTGTTTTCTAATGATGCATTGTCCTTACATCCTTGGTATAAATCCAATTTGGCCATGATGAATGACTTCCTAGATAAATCACTGTAGTCTGTTTGACAAGATTTTATTTTTAAAAATGTTGAATCAATATCGATTAATGATATTCATCTATAATTCTCCTTCTGTACTTTCATCTTTTCTGCTTTAGGCATTGATATTATTTATCCCATAAAAAGAATCAGATACTGTACTTTCTTTCTCAATGAGAATAATTTGTATTGTAATTATGTACTATTTTTTTCTTTAAAAGGTAGAATCCTGTTGTGAATCCATCAGGATGTACGTGTGTGTGTGTGTGTGTGTGTGTGTGTGTGTGTGTGTGTGGCCTTTGGTAGTTCCTATATTTTTCTGTGCTTGAATTATGTAATATCTTTATTTGGTTTGCTTTTAGTTTTAGCATTTTATACTTTTAAAGGTATTCTATTTCTTTTCTCTTCTAAGTTTAACTTCAAGAGGTTCTGATGATTCTTTTTGTTTCTTCTGATTTTGTGATGATTTGATCTTGCTTGTTTGTGATTTTGTTTATTTCATTTTTCTATCCGCTAATCAGTTTGGCTGAATATTTGGATTTGGATAAACATTTATCCTTTTATATTTTGTCTTTTCAAAGAATCAGACCTTGTTTTTATTTAGCATTTCCCTATTTTTATTTTTCAATTTACCTATTTTGAATATCTTTGCATTTATTTTCATTTTCTTGATTTGTTGATTTTTCATTGTTTTTTTTCAAAATTATACTTGATTAGTGCAGCTAATTGGTGCAGTGAATAGAGCTCCAGCCCTGGAGTCAGGAAGACCTGAGCTCAAATCCAGCTTCAGACACTTGATACTTAACTGGCTATATGACCTTGGGAAAGTCACTTAACCCCAATTAACTTGCCTTCCCCCTACCCTCCCAAAAATCCACCTTATTTGATTCATTAATTATTCCATTTCTATTTTGTCAATGTATTTTTGTAGGGAATACAAGTTCTCCCCTGAGGACTGCTTTCACTACTTCCTATAAATTTTGTTATGTTGTTATTATTTTTCCATTCACATAGGTATTCTTTCTGTGATTTGTTCTTTGACCTATGCATTATCTAGGATTTCATTGTTAAGTCCCACTTTGGGATTATGTCTTTTGTTAGTATTCCTTGAACTGATTACAATTTTTAGTGTATTATTGTTTGTAGAGCATTTGTTTAATCTTTTGACATTTTTACTTTTTTATCTCTATCTCTCTCTGTACCCTAGTACATAAGTTTTTGTAAAACATTCTATGTGGTGCTGAGAAATACATAATATCTTTAGCAGTCCCCTTTAGCCAGTGCCATACATCTTTTTTATCTCTTATTTCTCCAACAATATGTTCACTCCAATATTTTTCCTTTTTTATCTCTCTAATCAAGAGAGGTACTTTGAAATCAGTTGCCACTACTACTACTATCTTTGCCTTACTACTATCTTTGCCTTCTTGTAGTTCAGTTCAGGTTCTTTTTAATTAATATGATAAAGATATTTAGATCATAAAAAACTTGATGTTGATATTGGTTTGTTTTATATTGTCATTTTCTCACAATATAGCTTCCTTAACTGCTTTTTTTCTCTTTTTTATGTTATGCAAGTTTTTGCTTTATCTGATAGCATAAGTACAACTCCTGGTTTTGGGGATTCATTCATTGCATGGCAAAATTTTTTCAGTGCCTAGTTTTTATTTTGTGTATAATTTTGTTTTTAGATATGTTTCTTCTAAGCAAAAGAATGTGTGTGTGTGTGTGTGTGTGTGTGTGTGTGTGTGTGTGTGTGTGTGTGTGTGTGTTATATAACATGGCTTCTCTGGTCCCCATGGCCTAAGATCCAGGTTTGTTTGATTTCACCCCTCTCCCAGGGTTCTCCAATACCCTGACAAGTTAGGATGTTTCTAGTTTCTGCCATTATATCAAGCTTTTAGCAATTTAATTTTTCAATTTTAGGGGTCTACAGCCTCTTATTTCTATCAAACCTTTTGACAGTCAGATTAGGTTTTACAAAAGAATATTTACTTTAAAAGCATAGCAAAAACAAACTTTCTAAACTTTTCCCCTCCCTAACACTTGGTGGAAGCATAATCCACCCGAGTTCCAATTCCAAAGCCCCAACTGGGTTGCCATCCTGTTACCCTGACTTCTCAAGGCTTCATTACTAGCCTGGCAGCAATACCATGGCTCAAGCTCCCAGGGGCCATAGACTCCATATCTGTACCTAGAACTGAAAAGGACAAAGGAAAGAGGCCAAAAGCCAAAGTGCAAATCTCCGAACCATAGGGCCTAATGTAAGAAGGGTCAGGTGAAACTTACATTGACCCATCTTAGTGCCCATTCTGTTGGTAAATAATACCTTCATCTGTTTATGGAAAGAGAAAGAGAGACAGATTGACAGACACAGAGAGACATAAAGAGAGAGACAAAGAAAGAGACAGAGCAAAGACAGATACAGATAGAGAGACTTGTAGTTTTTAATATACAGCTAGTTCTGTCTTTGCAACAAATGGAAAGAAACTATTCCTTTCTTTGTAGAATAAAGGAGGTCTTCTATAAGCAGGACCCTGGCATCTCCCTTCATCTCTGGTAATCTGGGTGTGCACAAATTCCCATTACACAATTTTATCTTTCATTCTTTTTCATTTTTAATTATTTTTTGAAAAGTCCATTCACATCTAAATTTATTAATTGGATTTCAAAATACCTCCATTTATCTCAAATCTATCTCCCTCTTCCTCTGGAAATACACTACTTTTTCTCTTCAGTTATTTTAGCTTAATCTACTATTAATTTGAAGCAAGCCTGTTCCTACTACTAGTTCTTTTCCCTTTCCAAATTTCATACCATTTGTTGATCTTTCCTTAGTTTTGGAGATTTACTTACCATATTAGTTCCTTTCAGGTAGTTATTTAATTCTTTCTATCTCTTCTCACATTGAAGTTGTCAATTAAAATATCCTTTCCTCTCTTCCTCTTCAAACATTTTGTTGTTCAATAGTTTTTTTTTTCTGTTCCTTTTTTACAAAGGGATTCCTTTTCTTCTTTCCCTTTATTATGTATTTTCTCTTTTTGTGTATACTTTTCTGTCTCTTTTGCCTTTTATGCTTTGATTTAGGTCCTTATACTTATCTAATTCTTGTTTAATCTTTGCATTCCTCATGGAATTGAAAATTTATTTTGGTTTCCCTCTATTAAAGTTTCTAAATAAATGAGGAAGAAGTCAAGGCGATGAATAGAATCTTAGAAAAGTAAGAAATTATAAACTTCTTGAGAAATCTGAATGGGAATAGAAAGGAATATACCTTTTTCTCAGCTGAACATGGCACCTTCAGAAAAACTGATCATGTATTACATACAATCAGTGAGGTCTCTAAAAAAGAATACATAGAACCAGATAGATTCACAAGAGAATTCTTCCAAACATTTAAGAAACATTTAATCTCAATACTATATAAACTATTTGGGGAAAAAAGTAAAGAAAGAGTCTTGCCAAATTATTTTTATGACACAAATGTATTTTAAAATATCTAACCAGGAAAACAAAAATAGAAAGAAAACTATAGGTCAATTTCCTTAATGAATGTTAATGCAAAAATCTTAAATAAACATCTAGCAAGGAGATTATAGCAATATGTCATGAAGATCATACTCTATGAACAGATGGTGTTTATACCAGGAATGCAGGGTTGAATCAATGATGGGAAAACTAGCAGCATAATTAACCATACCAATAACAATAACAACAAAAAGAACAAAATACAATACAATTTGACAAAATACAATACCTATTGCTATTAAAAAATCTAGAAAGCATAAGAATCAATGAAACATATCTTAAAATTTTTAGTAGTGTCTATCTAATCCCTTGATTAGAATAGGCAATGAGAAAACAAAGCTATCCATCTTTGTAGACAATATGATGGTATACTTGAAGAATCCTAGAGAACCAACTAAAAAACTAGTTGAAATAATATTTTCTTCCAAGTTGCATGATATAAAGTAAACACACAAATCATCGACATTTCTATACATTACCAAAATAATCCAACAGGAAGAGATAGAAAGAGAAACTTCATTTAAAATAATTGCAGACAATATAAAATACTTGGGAATCTACCTGCTAAGACAAACCCAAAACAAACTACATGAACATAATTACAAAACACTTTTCATATAAATAAAGTCAGATCTAAACAATTTGAGAAATATTAATTGCTCCTGGGCAGACTGAGGGAATATGATGAAAATGAAAATTTTGCCTAAGTTAATTTATTTATTCAGTGCCATACCAATCAAATTGCCTCTGTGTGTGTGTGTGTGTGTGTGTGTGTGTGTGTGTGTGTGTGTGTGTATTATAGAACTAGAAAAAAGCATAGTTAAATTCATCTGGAAGAACAAAATGTCAAGAATATGAAGGGAATCAATAGGGGAAAAATTATGAAGGAAGGCAGTTTAGCCACACCAGATCTCAAATGAAATTACAAAGTAGTAATCCTTAAAACAATATCAATACATGGGGTAGCTATGTGGTGTAGCGAATACAACACTGGGCTCAGAATCAAGAAGACTCATCTTCATGAGTTCAAATCCAGTCTCAGATATACTTACTAGGCGTGTGATTCTGGGAAAGTCCCTTAACCTCTTTTGCTTCAGTTCTTCATCTATAAAATGAACTGGAGAAGAAAATGGCAAACCACTCCAGTATTTTTGCCAAGAAAACACCAGAATAGGATCATGGAGAGTTGGACACAACTAAATGACATAGCAATCTCATGTTTGATAATTTCAGAGATCTGGGTTTTTGAAAAAAGAAATAAGTAGTTGAAAAAATTTGCTGTGAAAACTGGAAAGCAATTTGCAAGAAACTAGGTAAAGATCCTCATCCCACACCATATAGTAATATAAGGTCTAAATTGGTAAATGATTTAGATATAATGGGTGATATCATAAGGAAATTAGGGGGTCATGGAATATTTTACCTGTCAGATTAATGGATAAGAGAAAAAGTTATGAACAAGAGATAGAGAGCTTTGATGGGATATAAAATGGATGATATTCATTGCATCAAATTAAAAATGTTTTGCACAACCAAAACCTATGTAGCTATGATTCAAAAAGAAACAGTAAATGGGGGGGAGGATGGATTTACAACAAATTTCTCTGTTAAAGGACTCATTTTTCAAATATATGGGGAACTGAGCCAAATATATGAAAATAAAATAAAAACCATTCCCGGTCAATAAATGGTCAAAGGATATGAACATGCAATTGTCAAAAAGAGAAATCAAGGCTTTCAATAGTCACATGAAAAAGTGCTATAAATCACTACTTATTAAAGTAATGCAAAATTAAAAAAAAACCTGAGACACCACCTCACACCTTTAAAATTGGCTAATATGACAGAAAAGAAAAATGAAAAATACTGAAGGGAAAATGGAAAAAGAAAATAGGACACTAATGTACTGGAGCTTTGAACTAGTTCAACTTTGCTGGAGAACAATTTGGAACTAGGCCCAAAGGGCTTTAAAATTTGCATACTATTTTAGCTAGCAATATCCATATTAGGTCTGTATCTCAAAGAGATCAAAGAAAAATTTTGTACCAAAATAATTTGGCACCTTTTTGTTTTGATAAAGAATTGGAAATCAAGGAAATGTCTTTCATTTGGGGAATAATTGAACAAGTTGTAGCATATTATTTTGATGGAATATTATTTCAATATAAAAACAACCACCAGTATAGTTTCAGAAAAACCTTAGAAAACTTATGAATTCCTGCAAAATAAAGTGAACACAACCAGGGGAACATTGTATACAGTGAAAGGAAAATTTTAAGGATGATCAACTCTGAAAGACTTAGCTACTCTGATCAGGACAATGATCCAAGACAATTACAAAGGATGCATGATGAAAAAGTCTATCTACCTCTAGAGAGAGAACTAAAGAACTCTGAATGAATATTGAAGCATGCATTTAAAAACTTTTTGTTTAATTTGTTTGTATTTTCTTTTGCAATATGGCTAATATGGAAATACATTTGCCATGATTGAACAAGTTAGAAATCTATATCAAAGTTCTTTCCATAGATGGGGGAGGAATGGAGGAGGAAAAAAAATTAGAACTCAAAATTTTGAAAAATGATTCTTAATTTTTGGTTGTAATTGGGAAATATTTAATGAAATAAAAGTAATTAAAAGTATGAATGAACAGTTTCTATATTATTGCATTGTAGATTTTTCCTCACATTCCCATTTTTTTCTTTTGTGCCTCAGTCTTAGAGGAACCATTTCCCCTAGGTGATAGAGAGGATATTGCTCATTTTCAGTATTTGCCAATATCCTTGATTATGAAGTTCATTATTAACTTTTGCACTCCTCATGGTCTTTTTTCCCCCAAATTGCTATAAAAATCTCTTCTCTGAGTGTCTGTGCTTTAACAATATTCTTGATGTCAGTATCATAGAGGATCTGAATCTCCTTTTCTTGAGGTGATTTCTCTAAGTATCAAAGAATGGCAAATTATAACTATTTTATACCTTCCTCCCCCCCCCGATTATAGAATATCTCTGTTTGTTCACAGGAGCATTTATCAATAAAAATCACCTCCCATTCCTTTTTCCTCTCTAGTTTCAATCCTCTTTGCCTCTTTGCCTATTTGTTTGTATGCTCTTTTCTTTCCAAGACACTACAAAAGTTATTTTCCTTTCATTATTAACCTTTGAATTAAGTAGGATATATCACCCATTCTATTCTATTTTCATCCTCCTTTCTCCCCTTTTGTGTACCACACATTCTGGAATTTTGTTCACAAAAACATTGATCCACCTGTAGGCAAGGTGTTGTGAGGATTAGCCCACAATATTTCAGGCTTTTTTCTACAAGAACAGGTTTTTTTTTTTGTCTTTTACTTCCACTCTTGTTACTATGTGCATTTTTATAAAAAAAAATCCTTAATGATCTTTTTTTGTTATTTCATTATCTTTGTCAATGACTTTTTTTTGTTTGCATTAATTATATTTATAAATCTGGAGTATTTAAAAAGTAAATGCTGAAAGGATGGAGCCAAGATGGCAGAGTAAAAACAGGACTTTGACGGTACTCTCTCCCGTACCACTTCAAAATCATGTAAAAGGAGACTCTGAACAACTTCTGGAGCTCCAGCACCCACAGAACGAAACAGAGAAGCTAACCTTCCACTGAGGACAGCCCAGCAGCCCTGCAGGGAGTGGCCAGTGCAACATGTGGGGAGCCAAGCCCAGGCCCGCCTGAGCCACAGTTTTAGCACCAGGGTGGCCAGGACAGCAGCCAGTTGGAGGGACCCCAGAACCCCAGCAGCTGTGGCAATTCCAGAATTATCAACACATACATGCCTAGGACAAAGTGAAAGGTTAGTGCCCTATTGACTTTGGGACCAGTATTTTGGAAACGCGTAAGCTTCTTCCCCTGGGGGATAGAAGCAGCTGAGGAGCTGCAGCACAGACACCATTTTGCAGCTTCAGTTGCAGCTTCAGCTCCTGGCCTGCACACTGTAGGGAGAACCAGCAATCAGTCTTGGGGGGTAATTGATCTTGCTTTAACCTCCCTGGATTTGGAGTGCATCCTGGGGTGGAGGTCTTGGGGTGGGTATCCAGCTTGCCAGAGCAGGTGGAGGCTTCACAAAGGGCACCCAGCTAATAGCTCTGGAAGGTGTGAAGACCCCAACATTTGGGACAGAAGCACCTCTGTCTGGTGGCAGAGTCCTACTGTGGCAAAAAGCCCAAAAGTCAAATAATAAAGTGGCAACATGCCAAGGCAAAGGAAACAACACAAACAGAAAAATGCAACATTAGACTGGTATTTTGGGGGCAAAGAGGATCGAAGTGTGGAACAGGAGAAGGACTGTGAGGTCAGAAATCCTGCACCAAAAGCCCCAAATGAAAATATGAGTGGGTCACAGGCCATAGGGGACCTTAAGGAGGATTTTAAAAACCAAATAAGAGAAGTGGAGGAAAAATTGGAAAGAGAAATGAGAAGGATGCAGTAAAAGTATGAAATGAGAGTCAACAGCCTGACTGAGGAAAATAAGACCTTAAAAAATAGACTAACTCAAATGGCAAAGGAGGCCCAAAAGGACAATGAGAAGAATGCCATAAAAAGCCGAATTAACCAGATGGAAAAAGAATCTCAAAAGCTCACTATAGAGATTCATTCCTTCAGAGTTAGACTGGAGCAAATGGAAGCTAGTGACTTTATGAGAAATCAAGATGCTGTTAAACAGATCCAAATAAATGAAAGAATAGAAAGCGATGTGAAATATCTCATGGGAAAAACCTCTGACCTGGAAAATAGATCCAGGAGAGACAATTTAAAAATTATTGGAGTACCCGAAAACCATGATCAAAGAAAGAACCTAGAAATCATCCTTCAAGAAATGCTCAAGGAAAATTTCCCTGATGTTTTAGACCCAGAGGGGGAAATAGACGTTGAAAGAATCCACAGATCACCTCCTGAAAAAGATCCCAAAAAGAAAACTCCTAGGAATATTATAGCCAGGTTCCAGAATCCCCAGATCATTGAGAAAATACTACAAGTAGCCAGGAAGAAACAATTTCAGTATTGTGGAAACACAATCAGAATAGCCGAGGACCTGGCAACTTCTCCACTGAGGGATCAAAGGGCATGGAATATGATATTCCAGAGGGCAAAGGAGCTGGGATTAAAACCAAGAATCACCTACACAGCAAAACTGAGTGTTTTGTTTCAGGGGATAGTATGGCCATTCAGTGGAATAGAGGACTTTCCAGCATTCTTGAGGGAAAAACCAGAGTTGAGTAGAAAATTTGTCAAGAAGCAAGAGATGCTTGAGCAGGTAGTCAGGGAAAAGAAATCAAAAGGAACATATCAAAGTTGAACTATTTACATTCCTACATGGAAAAACAATAATTGTCACTGATGAATCCTTTCTCAGTATGAAAATAATTGAAGAAGGGCTTATGGGCATATGAATACATATGTGAATGTGTGTATATATGTTTACAGGTATACATGGATAGAGGGCACAGGTTGAATTTGGTGGGAAGGGATGATACTTAAGGGTGAAGTTAAGAGATGAGAGAAGAATGTGGCAAGAGGAGATGGGGAGAGACAGGGTGGGGTAAACTATCTCATGTAGAAGAGGCAATGGGAAGTGTTTGCAAGGGTGGGGGAAAATAGGAAGGCAAAAAGGCAAAACCATATTCTCGTTGAATTTGGCTCAGGGAGAGAATGACACACATACTAAATGGGATATCTCACCCTGCAGGAGACTAGGGCAAAGGGGGATAAGAGGGAGGATGATAGAGGGGAGGGCTTTCTGGGGGGAAGGGAGGTTTACCTATTTTCGAAGAGGGACAGGATTAAAGTAGGGAATGGACGAGGTGGGGGGTGGGATGGGTGGGAGGGAAATATAAGCAGCCTTTTACAATATATCTACTATGGTAATGTTTTGCATAGCTATACATGTATAACACATACTGAATTGCTTATCTTCCCAGAGCAAGTGGGTGACATGGGTGGAAGGGAATGGATCTGAAATTCGAAGTTTTAAAATAAATTTTTCAAATGTATATAAATGCTATTATTAATACTATCTTGCATGTAACTGGGAAATAAGATGTGCAGGCATTGGGGCAGAGAGATTCACCTTGCCCTAATGGCAAAGTGGAAGGGGGTATGGGAGAAGATATGGGAGAGAGCAGGTTGGATGAGGGGATATCTTGTGGGACTGCTATTCTGGGGTGGCAGCTAGGGGAAAAATGGGAGGGGGAAATTTAACTCAAAATCTGGCGGAAATGAATGATGTAAACCAGAAGTTAATAAAGCATTTGTTAAAAAAAAGATTGTAAATAAAGACATTAGTATTGGCAAGGAGATCCACCTCAAAAAAAATTAAAAATAAAAAGTAAATACTTTGTTCAACTCTGATTTTCTTATTAAGAATGCTTCAAATACCTCCTGCTAACATTCATCTTTTTTCATAAATGTCTAGGCTCAGATTTTCAGGATGTGGAGCAAAGCATTGCATCTTGGACTCCTTTGCTCTTTGCATTATTCCATTCCCTCTTATAGTTTCTGGTGGGTACAGACCAATCTTGCATTATTTGTATTTCCTTTCTTTCATATTTGAAAGTAACTCTCATTTGTGAATTGTGCTATTTGTTATTGGAATTTTTAAATTTACTCATTATAGGTATTATTATTTCCAGCAAGGGACTTTTTTTTTTTTGTCAGTCAATGTGTTCTTTTCAACTGATAACTTGTTTTCTGTGTTCAGAAATACTGGGCCGTTTTCTCGATTATTTCTCACATTACAGTATTTGTGTGGTTGTTTTGTTTGTTTGCAACTTTTCATGTTCTTGTATTGCTTACTTTCTGACTTCTTCCCTTTTGATTGATGTTTCCCTAGGAGTTGGGCCTCAAAGCTGTCTCAGTCTTTTCCTAAGCTGAGCAATTCATGTTTCACTGACCTTAGTTTTTGCCCCAAGTAACTTCTGAAGGGATAGAACTGACCCCAGCTGGATGTTGGGCAGGCTTAGTTGATCCATGCACTCTCTGATGCCATACCCTAGTTCCCTCTGTTCCTCAGTTCTCTACTGGAGTACTCCTGCAGCAAAGAATACTGAAATCCCAGTCAAAGACTTGTTTTTCTCTGGCACTCTTGGGTATGAGAATAGATTTGGGTTCTTTAGCAAACCAATGGGTTAACTGGTGCAGCAGCGCTAAAGAATATTAGGAATTGGGGAAGGAAAAGTGAAGTAAGAGAGTTACAGTCTAGGAACCCCCCTTTTTTGTTATTAGTTCATAAAGGTTTTACCTAGCCAAGATAAATTGCTATGTACTACAAACACTATACTACGTATTAGAGATACAAGAAAGGCAAGAAATAGTCCCTGTTTTTAAAACCCTGCCAAAAACTACGTACAAATAGGATATATACAGAAAACACTGGAAATAATTCACAAAAGGAAGACACTATCCTTAAATTGGGGAGAGGGGAGAGAGAGAAAAGTGATAGGAAACATTCACTATTTTTTTTAAAGCAATTGGGGTTAAGTAACTTGCTCAAGGTTACACGGCTAGTCATTATTTGTGTGTGGGTGCTCATTTTCTGAGGCCGGATTTGATCTCGGGTCATCCCAATTCCGAGGCCTGCACTCTTACTCACTATGCCACCTAGCCGCCCCTTTAGGGCAATTGGGGTTAAGTAACTTGCCCAAGGTTACACGGCTAGGTTTTTGTTTGTGTGTGTCTGAGGCCAGCTCCAAACTCAGGTCCTTCTGACTCCAGGGCCGGCGCTCTATTCACTGTGCCACCTAGCCGCCCCAGAAAAATTCACTATTGATAAAATATAAAAAGCTTTTAATGAGGGCCAGAAAATAAATAATTGCTCTAAGTTTTACAAATGTGATCAAGAGGGCTTTAAAGTGGATGAGGAATGATAAGATGAAATTCACATTATCTACCAAGCTCAATACTGCAAGTCACACTTCATTGCAATTATATGGGGCCCTAGAAAATTTTCATAGGAAACGAAATGGGGCAGTTATATTTTTTTAAAAAGTAGATCTTTATTACCATGACATTTTAAATTACACAAAGGTAATGTTTGAGGTCAAAAATGTAACAACAATGGCAATGGGGATGGAAAGAAGAGCATCAAATGATTAATGATCAGGGTTAAAGATACATTCAGTTATTAGTTACCAGAAGGACAATAATCCAGCTGTATCTCAGTCAATGAAGTTGGACTTCAAATGTCATAAACTTTAGCCCAGTACATGAGAAGAAAGGGAAATGATAGTGTGAAAGATACATTTCTGGATTTCTACCCAGAGTACCCTGGGAATCTATCATTCCTTCTAATTAAGTATGGGAACATTTGAATTCTATTCTAGATCACTGTCTTGTTGTATTTTAGTGAAGGGGTCTGCCTAGATCAATGAAACTATGAGCTATGCTGTGCATGATTACTCAAGATGCACAGGTCATAGTGGAGAGTTCTGACAAAAGGTGATCCACTGGATAAGAAAATGGCAGACTACTCCAACATCTTTGCCAAGAAAATTCCTGGACAGTATTAAAATGTAAAGGATAGGACAGCCTCTCAGGTCAAAAGAGATCCAACAGTGACTGGGGAAAAGTGGAGGACAACCACAAGCAGCTCCAGAAAGAATGAAGTGGCTCAGCAAAAGCAGCTCAGCTATGGTTGTGTCTGATGATGAAAAGGTAGTCTGAGCAATTCTGTGTAGATCTCTCTCTGTACAGGAAATGGGTAAGGGGTGGAATTTTAGAAAAAAGGGCAGGAATTTTTTTCAGACACCTTTGATTGGTTTCTTGCCTCTGATGTCATAAAGGAGAAAAAACTCATATAATGGCCCAAATAAGTACTATGTAGGTTTGATAATTTCTACTTCAGAAGATAAGAAGCAACAGTCAGAACTTAAACATGGAATAACTGATTGAATTTAAGATTGGAAAGGGAGCATGACAAGGCTGTATGTTGTCATCTCATTTATATAACTTATACACAGCATCATGCTAAATGCCAGATTGGATGAATCAAAAACCAGAATTAACATTTCCAGGAGGAATATCAACAATCTTAGATATTTAGACCATAATACTCTGAGGGCAGAATGTAAAGGAGAATTAAGAAGCCTCTTCATGAAGGCAAAAGAGGAAAGCGTAAAAGCTGGCTTGAAGTTTAACATAAAAAACAAAACAAAAATAAGATCTTGTCCACTGGTCCTATCACTTCCTGGCAAATAGAGGAAGAAGACGCGAAAACAGTGTCAGATTTTATTCTTGGGCCCAAAGATCAGTGAAGATGGTGAGTGCAGTTAAAAATACTCTTACTCCTTGGAAGGAAAGCTATGGCAAATATGGACAACATGCTAAAAAAAAAACCAACCCCCCCAAAAAAAACCAAAAAACAAATATCACCTTGCTGACAAAGATTCAAATATTCAAAGCTATGTTTTTTTTTTTCCACTAGCAATGTATGGCTGTGAGAATTGGACTATAAGGAAAGCTGAGTGCCACAGACTTGACATTTTTGAAATGTGATGCTGGAGGAGGCTTTTGAGAGTTTCTTGGACAGCAAGAAAGTTAAATCAGTCAGTAGATAAATTAATTCAGCCTATTCATTAGAAGATCAAATACTGAAACTGAAGCTACTTTGGTCACAAAATTCTAAGACAAAACTCATTGAAAAATACTTTCATTTTGGAAAAGATTGGATAAAAAATAAATAAAAAAGGGGGGATGGCAGAACACAAGATGGATAGAAAGTGTCATGGAAGCAACAAATATGAACTTCGACAGACTTTAGGACATAGTGGAGGATAGAAGGACCTGGCATGCTATGGTCCATGGGGTCACAAAGAGTCAGACATAACTGAACAACTGAACACAACAGCAACAACACAATAAAAGATTCTGACATTTAAAATTCCAGAAATGGGAATTTATAGAAGTGGGTCATATCAGAGATACCAGAAAGTGGGAGAGATGCTGTTTAGAGAAGACATGCCCTTACTCGTATGAGCTTCATCAATCTTAAAGATATCTCCAAAAGAGAGACTTTTCACAATTTGAAACTATGATCAAAAAGTTATCAAAATGTGAATATTCTTCAGCCCAAAAATAGCATTACCAGGGATATATCCCAAAGAAAAGGGAATAAGATCAATATGTACACAAGTATTTATAGCAGCTCTTTTTGTAGTATGAAAGAACTGGAAATGAGATGTTTCCATCAACTGAGAAATGGCTAGACAAATTGTGGTAAATGAATGTGATGGAATATTAATGAACTATAAGAAATAATGAAGGGTATGTTTTCAGAAAAAAAACTGGAAGCCCTGTATGAACTGATGCAAAGTGAAGTGAACAGAACCAGAACAATCTATATAGTGATAGCAATATTTCACAGACAACCAACTTTGAAAACCTTAGTAACTTTGATCAACACAATGACCCATCACAATTCCAAAGGACTCATAATAAAACATGATTTCTGTCTCTAGAGATAACTGATGGTCTCAGAGTATAGACTGAGTTTTTTAATATGAGTTTAATTTATTTGGTTAAATATTTCACAATTATTTGTAAAATATTTTTAATATTTACTTTTAACATTTTGAGTCCCAAATCCTCTCCCTGTTAGCTGTTCCTCCTCCACCCTTTGAGAAAGAAATCATTACAATATTAATTATACATATGAGTTCATGCAAAACATATTCCCATATTACCCCAGAGTATAGACTGAAGCATTTTTTTTCTCTATTTCTTGCCCTTTTTTAGGAAAACAAAAACATAGCTAAAGAGAAAGTTTGTTTTGAATGACTATACATATTAATAAAAGGGCTTTCCCCCCCAAGTCTTTTCATTAAGTGGGGTAGAGAATAGGGGGAAAGATTGAATTTGTAACTTAAAAAAGAGAATTAAAAATCATTATGCTTTAAAAATAAATAAAAATAAATTAAAATGACAGGGATTTAAAATTATCACAATGAAAGTAGTAGATTCAACAAATGAAAAAAAAAATTAGTGGAGAGAACTACTAAATCAAAGAACACAATAGCAAAGAGGAGAGTCTTAAACAAAACTTGAAATGTTTATTTGCACATTTACAAAGTATGGTTAATAAACAAGGTGAACTAGAGGTCCTGATGGAAAGAAATAAATTTGATTGGGATTATTAAGACTTTATGAGATAAAACCCATGACTAGAATATGTCTGTGAATAAATATACCTTTTTTTTCCTTTCAAAATCTACAGAATAAATAAAAGGGAGCACAAAATATATTAAAAATATAATTATTAATGAAATTCCATCAACAAAATTTGTGGGAAAGCAGAGTACAGAGTATTTGATTGAAAATCAGTGGACAAAGAAGCAGAAGCAATACTATCATGTACAGTACTACATTATAAGGGAACTGGCCAGAGGAAGGGTATATGATATGGTAGTGACAAAGACTTCAATTACATAGATGTCTATTTGAGCCCTCTGTCTGCCAAAAGCATAACAGTTAAGAAACACTTTATTACTTTGGAGCTCCTCAGAGAGAAAAGTCATGAACTCTTCCTGTGGGAGGTATGGATACAAACCTGATCTCTTTGCAAATGAAATTCCAGATTAAATATAATCTTGAGAGTTAGGAGTCTTGTCTAGCTCATTGATATACTTAAGGAATGATCTACTAGGAGAAATAATTTTCCTATTTAACTGTAACTATTACTATAACCTGGTGAAATTGTCCTCTTTCCCTTTCCTCCCAGGTATCACTGAAGCCTCAAGAACTAGCATCATTAACCTTACATTTAATTTATTTGCTACCTGTATTTCATGAGTTGTTTTTTTTTTTTAAGCAATTGGGGTTAAGTAACTTGCTCAAGGTTACACGGCTAATCATTATTTATGTGTGGGTGCTCATTTTCTGAGGCTGGTTTTGATCCCGGGTCATCCCAACTCCGAGGACAGTGCTCTTACTCACTGTGCCACCTAGCCGCCCCTATTTTATGAGTTTTATCTGCAGATAAAGATAAGATGATTTTTTTCAAGGAGATGATAACACAATCTGAGGAGACCAAAAAAGAGTTCATACAGTCATAGCCCTAGCCTTAACTGTGAGACTGTATTGAAATTCTTTCTTTTTCTCTGGGTTTTTCTCTCTGTCTCTCTCTATATCTCTTTTTTTCTCTCTGTAGACACAAAGGAAGGGGGCTTTCATTTGGCTTTCTTCAATGACAATTTAATTCTTTCAAAGTAATGGAGAAACCACAAAGAAAACATGCTATATTGGGCTGATTTGGCCCACAAGAAGGACCTGGCTGCTAGAGTAGAAACTATAGCAACCTTGGAAAGAACTGATCACTACAACACAGGACTCATGATACAGAAGTAGAGCAAAACCAAGTATAGTCTGCCATAATGCTGATCTTGAAGAGATCATATTTCAAAGGAGTCAATGAAAGGATATATGGGTTCCCATGTTTTAATACTTGATAGAGGAGGGAAGTCCAAAGATCAAGGGAAGCTCTCAAGAAAGAATTCTAAAGGCACAAAGGAAAACTCTGACTAGGAAGAAAAAAAAGATGGGAGAAGTAGTGTATAAAGTGACTGATGTGTATGCAAAGGGAGCCCCTTAATGAAATGGAATTAATGCATATACAGAGATTAAAAAAAAAGAACAGGTAATGAAGAACAAAACAATGAAACAGTCCTATATAAGTGTCAAAAGCACTAAAGCCCAAAGTGAGTTGAGGTTGGACAATGGATGCTAAACATGAGAGGGAAATCTTTTTTAACTATGTTATATGAAAAAACAAGCAAAGTAGGAAAAGGAAGACTATTCAGATACTGATAAGTCAATCAATCAATTAAGAATCATTAAGTATGTGCCAGTCACTGAGAACACATTCAAAAAATAAATTACAGTGACATAACTAAGGAAAATGAGAAGGAATAACTATTCAACTGTTTTTTTGTATTTTTTTCTGCCAAAGAGAATGTTCTTTTAACTGAGAAGATTTTTAAAAGATCACAAAATCGGGTGGCTAGGTGGCACAGTGAATAGAGCACCAGCTTTAGACTCAGGAGGACCTGAGTTCAAATCTAGCCTCAGACACTTAACACAAAAAAATAGTCATGTGACCCTGGGTAAGTCACAACCCCAATGGCCCTCCAAAATTTTTTTAAAAAAAAGATCACAAAATAAAGACTTTCTAGATGGAAGGTATATAAGGAATAACTAGTTCTATAGAACTTAGCTAGGCCAGATCATATAATGATAATCATAATAAATGGGATTTATAAGGCACTTTAAGATGGAAGAAGATGAGGTTAAGTGATTTGCTCAGGGTTATACGGCTGATCATATGTTTCAGGGTAGAATTGAATTCAGGTCTTCCTGACTATCCACTGATCCACTGAGGTACTTAGCTCGCTCTTTTATGTCACTAACAATCTCAGAAGTATTGTGCCCATTGCTGGACACTACATTTCAGGAATTATATGGCCAAGCCTTGAGCACATGAACAGGATGAAAATAATTGGGCAGCCAGGAAGGATGAGAAGGATCCTATATAATTTCATCAAAAAACGCATTAAAAATATTTGGGTTCTTATCCTAGAGAAGAAAAATAGGGCAATCACAACTGGTTTCAACCATTGTATTTGAAAGATGAATTTGGCTTTTTCTTCCAAAGGCCAAGGGAGAAGCAGTGGTATGGAATTAGTAGAGAGAGATTTAGGCTTGACATAAGGGGTAAAGGGAGGGTACTACGGGGGCCCATTGAACCAGATTATCCATAATGTTCTTTTTGTGTCAATTAATTCTGTGATTTGAACCATAGAACTTTAAATTTTGAATATAATGTTGGTTTTGGGGTTTTTTTTAGCTTTTTTGTTTTGTTTTGTTTTGTTTGGAGGGCAGTTGGGGTTGTGACTTACCCTAAGTCACACAGCTAGTTTTTTGCGTTAAGTGTCTGAGGTAGGATTTGAACTCTGGTCCTCCTGACTTCAGGGCCAGTGCTCTGTTCACTGTGCCACCTAGCCACCCCATTGAATATAATGTTACATGTTTATTTTGTCCCTACTGAGGTCTAGTCCTGTTACATTTACTTCTAGCAATAGAGTTCTCCAGTCACCTGAAGGGCTTGAAAAGCCTTTTTTTTTCTGCCATTGACTCAAGCCACCAAAAATTGTTTTTTTCTCTATTTTAGGGATCCAGCTGACCAGACCTTAGTTCCATTTAACCACTTAACATTGGATTAGATCTTTTACATAAGAATATTTACTTCAAAGTAGAGCAATACGAAGATTCCTCCAACATCACAGTGGCAACTTAGCCCTCCCTAAACCCACTCTCCTCCATATATACACACCCTCAGCCTCACTTAGCTCTTAGACTTAGTTTCATAGGTGTCAGCCCAGGTCAGCAATTCTGTCCTCTGCTGAGATTACTGCCCAGCCTTGTGCTTCAGGTTGGCAATACTGGGTTGTCAACAACACTAGTTTGGATTCCTGGTTCCCAAAGTTAAAGCTCCACTTCCAACATGTATAATGGAAAAGCATAAATGTAAACCCCAAAGTTCCAGACTGGTTTCTCATTGACATATTACCAAATGTTGGGAGAGAACCCTAGGACCTTCTCCCCCCAAAATGTGGCATGAGTGAAGACTTCTTTCATCCTCAGATATAAATGCTGAGTCAAGCTGTTTTAAAGACATGACCTTTCTAGCTACACAAAAAACAGAAAAAAAGTTGTTCTCCATCACATCCTAGACTGGCATCAAATTAGCTCCAGTGTATTAGTCTTCTGAAAACAGGTCCCCAGCATCTTCTATGTGTATGGCATCATATTAGGTGGTCTAGGAATGCACCAAACCTCCTTTAGATTATTGTATAAATATTGTTGCAAGTTTACTAATTCTTTCGTCTACCCAAGTTTGCAATCTGAGAGTACTTGACTCTTAAGTCTGCAGGGAAATATATTATCATGTTGTTGAGAAAACCTTATTAATTACATTGTTTGAACCTACTTTTTGCTTCTAGAAACTGTCTAACCCAAAATCTTACTGTAGGGATCAGACTGACAATCTGGGAGAAGCAGGACAACTGAGAGAATGATCCCACCTAGGTCTTCTTTTTAAGTCCACTCAACATTTGTGTTTTTTGTTCCCCAAATATGAATGTTTATACTTATTGATTTACCTTGCCTGGGAACTGCTTTTTCTCCTCAAAATTGTGCGCACTGCATATGTTGCTATTCTTGTCTGAACTATACTATAAACCTCTCAGAGACCTTGTAGAGATTCAGAAGAGAGCCACACTATTTTTTTTTCTAGCTTTCTCCTTTGTGAAATAAACTAATTCAATTCTTTCTAAAATTATTTCAAGTTTTGGCATTCATTCTCATGAATAACAAACCATACCCACCTGTTCCTCATATTCCACATACTCCTCAGTTTTCTGGCCTTACAGACCCTAACATTTCTTATATCTGTTCTCCCTAATCACATATCAGCAGCCCTATTTCAGATCCTTGTCACCTCTCACCTGGAAAATTCCAGTAACTTCTAAATAAGTCTCCTGCATCCACCCTCTCCTCCCTCCAGTTCTTTGTCTAAGTACCTGCCAAACTGATACTCCTGAAGTCAAGCTTTTGTTTAATATGTCACTATCCTATTAAAAGAACTCCCATAGATTTCTTATTTCTTGTAGGATATAACACAGACTCCTTTATTTGACACTTAAATCCTTTTACAAGATGACTGCAAACTATCTTTGCAGGCTAATTGTACTATATTCTTCCTTACATACTAAACTGACTTGCTTGCTACTCTTTGTACATGACATCCCATGCCTTATAAAAAGAATGCTTTCTGGGGCTGCTAGGTGGCGCAATGAGTAAGAGGACCGGCCTCGGAGTTGGGATGACCCAGGATGGACACCGGCCTCAGAAAATGAGCACCCACACATATATCATGACTAGCCGTGTAACGTTAAGCAAGTTACTTAAACCCAATTGCTTTAAAAAAAAAAAGAATGCTTTCCTTCCTTACATTGTCAAGGCAACTGATAGTGTAGAGGATAAAGTACTGGGCATGGAATCAGGAAAATCTGAGTTCAAATCCTGCCTCACACTTGCTAGCTGTCTGACCACAAGTCAATTAGCTTCAGTTTCCTCAGCAGCAAAGGGAATATGATAACAGCACTTGTAGGATTGTTGTGAGGATATCATAAAATTTTTTTGTAAAAATCACTCAGCCTAACAATGCCTGGCACATAGTAGGCATTATGTAAGCTTAAGTGCTTCAGTGTCCTTATCTCAAAAATAAAGGAAAAGATTATTGATGTCCTCTTAATTCCTTTCAGTGTTGAAATCAAAGATCCTACATAAATACTCTTGGTAATTTGATATTCTTTTGTCTTGAAGTTTAAAAAAAAAGCCAGTTGGATTTAAGCCTTACAAAGGAGACTATGAAGTGACACATAAAAATAATAAAAATGAGGATATTCATTCATACTTTCACTTGGATTTTCAATTAAAAGTAATTAGAGTCAATAATTTTAGCTAATTGTATTTTCTTTTTTTTTAAACAAATGCTTTATTAAATTCTGTTTTACATCATTCATTTCCGCCAGATTTTGAGTGACAATCATTTCCCCCCCATTATTCCCCTACCCAACCTCCCAGAATAGCAGTCCCACAAGATATTGCTTCCTCCAATCTGCTCTCTCCCATACCTTCTCCCATACCCCCTTCAACTTTTCCATTAGAGGAAGGTGAATCTTTGTGTCCCAATGCCTGCACATCTTATCTCCCAATTACAAGCAAAAGAGTATTAATAATAGTAGTTATACATATTTGAAACATTTAATGTTGAGACCTTGAATTTCAGATCCATTTCCTTCCTCCCTTGTCACCCATTCCCTCTGGGGAGATAAGTAATTCAGTATATGTTGTACATGTCTAGCTATGCAAAACATTATCATAGTAGATATATTGTACAAGGCTGCTTATAATTCCCTCCCAACTCATTCCACCCCCCACCTGGTCCATTCCCTACATGATCCTGTCCCTCTTCTATAGTGGGTACTTCCACCCTCACTTCCCCACAAGGATGCCCTCCCATCCATCATCCCTCCTCTCATCCCCCTTCCCCCTATTCTGCTGTAGGTTGAGATATCACATTTAATATGTATGTCATTCTCTCCCTGAGCCAAATTCAATGAGAATGTGGTTTTGCCTTTTTTGCCTTCCTATTCTCCCCCTCCCTTGCAACCACTTCCCCTTGCTTCTTCTACATGAGATCGTTTACCGACCCTGTCTCTCCCCATCTCCTCTTGCCACTTTCCTCTCTCACCTCATAATTTCATCCCTTGAGTATTCTCCCTTCCCAACAAAGTCAAACTATGCCTTCTATCCATATATAACTATAACCACATACACACATTCACATATGTATTCATATGACCACACACCCTTCTTCCATTATTTTCATAGTGAGAAAGATATCATCAGTCACAGTTATTGTTTTTCCATATAGGAATGTAAATAGTTCAACTTTGATAAGTTCCTTTTGATTTCTTTCCCTGATTACCTTTTCAGGCATCTCTTGCTTCTTGTGTCTGGATGTCAAATTTTCTATTCAATTCTGGTTTTTTCCTCAAGAATGCTTGAAAGTCCTCTATTCCACTGAATGACCATATTTTCCCCTGAAACAAAATACTCAGTTTTGCTGGGTAGGTGACCCTTGGGTTCATTCCCAGTTCTTTTGCCCTCTGGAATATTATATTCCATGCCCTTTGATCCCTCAGTGTAGAAACTGCCAGGTCCTGTGCTATTCTGATTGTGTTTCCACAATATTGAAATTGTTTCTTCCTGGCTGCCTGTAGTATTTTCTCCTTGATCTGAGGATTCTGGAACCTGGCTATAATATTCCTGGGAGTTTTCTTTTGGGGATCTTTTTCAGGAGGTGATCTGTGGATTCTTTCAACCTCTATTTTGCCCTCTGGATCTAAAACATCAGGGCAATTTTCCTTGAGAATTTCTTGAAGGGTGATTTCTAGGTTCTTTCTTTGATCATGGCTTTCAGGTAGTACAATAATTTTTAAATTGTCTCTCTTGGATCTATTTTCCAGGTCAGTGGTTTTTCCCATGAGATATTTCACATTGCCTTCTAATCTTTCATTTGTTTGTATCTGCTTAACAGCATCTTGATTTCTCATAAAGTCATTAGCTTCCATTTGCTCCAGTCTAACTCTGAAGGAATGAATCTCCTCAGTGAACTTTTGAGAATTTTTTTCCATCTGGCAAATTCGACTTTTTTTTAAAATTAATTTATTAGTTTAGTTTCAGTTAACAAGATTCAATTCCATAGTTCCTTGATTTTCAAATTTCCTTTACTTCCCTCCCCCATCCCCATACGACAGCATATAGTCCAGTACATGATCTGCAAATCCATTCATATTAGACATTATTCCAATTACAAAGGCATATTGTACTAGGTGGGATGAAAGATGGTAAGGAAGAAATAAAACCAAACAATGAAAAGAACAAGATCATTTAGTTTGCTTCCATCAGGATTCAGGCTCAGTTCTTTCTGGTTATATCTCTGGATGGTGCATTTCTCACTTTCTTGAGTCTTTCGGGATTAACTTATATCACTGCATTGCTGAAAAGAGTCCAGTCTGTCATAGTTGGTCATCACAGATATGGTATGTCTGTGATTGTATACAAATTTCTTCTGATTCTACTCTTCTCGCTCAGCATCAGTTTGTATAAGTCTCTCGAGGTAATTATGAAATCTGTCACCTCTTCGTTTCTTATAGCACAATAATATTCCATTACATTCATATACCACAACTTGTTTAGCTATTCCCCAATTGATGGGCACCCCTTTAGTTTCCAATTCTTTGCAACCACAAAAAGGGCTGCTAAAAATATTTTTGTATATATGGGTCTTCCTCCCACTTCTATGATCTCTTTGGGATATAACCCTAGAAGTGGTATGGCTGGGTCAAAGGGTATGAAATTATTTATAATTCTTTGGGCATAATTCCAGATTGCTCTGCAGAATGGTTGGATAAGTTCACAACTACACCAGCAATGTATTAGTGTTCCAATTTGTCCACATCCTCCCCAGCATTTGTCACTTTCTTGTTCTGTCATCTTAGCCAATCTGACTGGAGGGATGTGGTATCTCAGAGTTGTTTTGATTTGCATTTCTCTAATTAATAGTGATTTAGAGCATTTCTTCATATGCTTATAGATATCTTTAATTTCTTTCTCTGAAAATTTCCTGTTCATATCCTTTCACCACTTATCAATTGGGGAATGACTTGTATTCATATTGATTTGGCCCAATTCTCTATAAATTTTAGAGTTGAGTCCTTTATCAGAGACACAAGTTGTAAAAATTCTTTCCTGAATTCCCATCTCCCTCTTGATCTTGGTTACATTGGCTTTGTTTGTACAGAAGCTTTTCAATTTAATGTAATCAAAATTATCCATTTTGTATTTTATAATGCTCTCTAATTCTTGTTTGGTCCTAAAGTCTTCCCCTCTCCACAGATCTGTCAGGTAAACTATTCCTTGCTTTCCCAAATTGCTTACAGTATCATCCTTTACACCTAGATCATGCACCCATTTGGACTTGATTTTGGTATATGGTGTTAGATAATGGTCTATGCCCAGTTTCTGCCATATTATATTCCAGTTTTCCCAGCAGTTTTGGTCAAATAGTGCATTCTTATCCCAAAAACTGGGGTCTTTGGGTTTATGGAACAATAGATTGCTATATTCATTAACTGTTGGGTCTCCTGCACCTAATCTATTCCTTTGATCCACTACTCTACACCTCTGCCAGTACCAAGCAGTTTTGATGACTGCTGCTGTATAATACAGATTAATATCTGGCATAGCTAGTCCACCTTCCCTAGCATTTCTTTTCATTAATTCCCTTGATATTCTAGACCGTTTGTTTTTCATAATAAATCTTGCTTGACTTTTGGGCTTGTTGCCACACTATGGCTTTAAGGCCAGATAGAAGAATTTTCGTCCCGAAGGTGTGGGGGGCAACTTCTGTTTCTGGCAAGCTGTAAACCCACCCACAACTTCCACCCTAGATCACAATCCAGATCCAGGGAGGTTAAAGCAAGAGTGATTACCCCTCAAGACTGATCTCTGGATCTCCCTACAGTTCGCAGGCCAGGAGCTGGAGGTGCCTCTGAAGACTACAAAATAGTGTGTCTCCTCAGTGGCTTCTAGCCCCCAGGGGAGGAAGCAGATGCATTCCCCAAATGCTGGTCCCAAAGTCCATAGGGCACTAACCTCTTACTTTGTCCTAGGCATGTCTATGTTAACAATTCTGGAGTCAGCACAGCTGCTGGTGTTCTGGGGTCTCTCCAGCCGGCTGCTGGCCCTGCCTCCCTGGGGCTAAAACCTCGGCTCATGGGGACCTGGGCCCCGCTTGGTTTGGCTCCCTGTGCTCTGAGGGCTGGATGCTGCCGGCTCCCAGAGTGCTGCACTGGTCCTTCCTGCAGGGCTGCTGGGCTGTCCTCAGTGGGAGGTTAGCTTCTCAGTGTTGTTCTGTGGGTGCTGGGGTTCCAGAAGTTGTTCAGAGTCCCCTTTTACATAGTTTGGGGGGAATCTGGGGGCAGAGTGGCTTGGATGAGCTGTTTCTACTCCGCCATCTTGGCTCCTCCATCGCTAATTGTATTTTCTATCTAAAAAGCTATTATGCTTGGTGTTTTAAAAGTTAATAATGGAATTCCAATAATGCTTAGAGGTTGTGTTTGAATCTCTAATGGACATTTTAATTTTTGCTTTGCAACTTTTTATCTTGAGCTCCCTATTAGAAAGTTTAGATACTTTGATAATTAGGGATAGGAATTTTTTTTCCTTCTATTTTCACTGGGTTCCATATGCCTGTTCAAGTTTCCTTGGTGGTGGTAAGTTGCCTTGGAGAGAGTATCTCTGCTTACAACTCATACTTTTTATTTATTTATTTCTTCCCAGGTCAGGTAAACTGTAGCCATAGGCACACATCATAAGGGGAACTCCAAGCTTTAGAATAGTAATAATTTTTTTTTTTTTTAAGTTGGAAGCAGTTCATTCAGGGGTGCAAGTTTTGTTTATTTGATCCATGTTTCTGAATCAGACAAAATTAAAAGTCACTCCAGTAAAGCATTTATTAAATGATGAGTGTTCAAATAGCTACTTTTGGCCATTAATTTCCAGATATGGTATTGTGTGATCTAAAGGAAATAACTGGAAGAGAAAACAATAGCAAATAGAGGTATGGTAGGTAGCCACTAATTAATAATGAGGAGACACAAATAACTATAAATATTTTGGCTTTCCAGTTTAAATGTGCTTAGAGAGGTAGCTATTAGGCTGTTCCTGAGATGGTAAATTCCTCCTTAGTACAATGCAGTCCCATAGGCAGCACCACAGAGAGAGGAAACAAAGCACCCCAGGCAACCCCACCCTCAACCATTCTCTTCTTCAACAACACCCCTTGTTCACAAAGCCCCATTCAATTATTCTCTTTGTTGGTAATGTTTACTTTTTCTTATTCAAGTCTCTCACTCCCATCCTCTGAGCAACCAGCTAGTTGGAGCCTAAATCCAGGGTCTTTACATATATTTATAATGCCTCCCAACCCCCAACACACACACAAACTCCACTCTGAGGATTCAATTATTTCAATACTTTTTTCAGGTTTTATCAGAATTTTCCATTGGTCATGTGTTACCAGTGTCCCTGTCAAAGTATTAATTCCGTTGTCGAGGATTCAAAGTAAGGAAAGGAATGCATTTAAGACATATTTCATGTTTAAACTCTTTTTTTCTCAGTAGCCTAATTAAGCAAGTATTAAGAATGGGTGATATTCTCCATCATTAAAATTGTGTAAAAATGGTAGAAACAAGTGCCTGCTCTATTTTATTACGAGATTTTTTGTCTCTTATGATTTTAAGAATTTTTTTTCTAAATAAGTATTTTCCTTCTTACATATGAACTAACAGTGTTTTTGTGATATTTCACTATTGTGATAAAAAGTTAGATTTCAACTAACAGCAGAGAAGTTGGTGTCTGTTGGCAAGGCTTTAGTCAATTCTGTTTTTTAAAAAAAGGAGAAAAAAAGATGAACAAAATGTGAATTGTTTAGAACACTTAGAGAGAAATACAGGCAAGTAATTGTAAGAAATTAAAAATCATGAGTGGTCCATTGTGAAAATGGCAGTTTTCTCTCATATTATCTTATAGAGTTTGGAATGTTCAATGTTCAAAAGGTTTATGGAGTAATCATTTTTTAAGGTGGAATGAGCTGTGTGTGATAAATTTTTGGCTCAAAAACATATTTTTTTCAATTTTAGTTTAGAATGATAGAAAATCCAGACACTAATGATAAAATTATTAAAGAAAACGTATTTCCTATGTAAATTAAAATAATTAATTGTAAATATCAGGGCTCCCCATAAGCATTATAAATTTACTAATTTACACAATTTTGTAATTTTAGATGACTAACAAAGACTTAAAGAGCAAGGCATTTTAACATAGAGGACTATGAAGACAGGTAAAAAATATTATTTCAAGTACTACAAAATATACAATAAAAGTCTGGTAATGAACATGTAAAATGCACAATTGCCTTGGTAGGCTATATCGAAATATTTTAAGTCCTCAACAATACAAAACTTGCTTTTATGGACTAAAGAAATGGAATAACTTTTTTACATTATCAGGAAGTTTCTATATTTCCAGAATATTGCTACTTATATTTCTAAAAAATGATAGAATAGCATAATAATACATAGAAAGTAAATAATAAAATAATCTATAATTTTAGTTATTTTATTTTTTATCAACAAGTAGAGGTACTCATAGATCCATGGGAAAAAGTTCATCCATATTCTTTAATTGTTTGCCATTATACTTTTTTTCAGGGAAGAGGGGAAAACAGGTTAATATTTACCCAAATCAGATGCTTCCAATAAGGAGCATCTGCAAGCAAGCACTTATTCACCTTAAAAGCAGTAATAAATTTAGTCATTGGTAAATGAAAGGCTTCACAGATGACTTAATTTGCTGTGGGAACCTGAGTTTCCTCTCATGTATAGCCTCTGTCTTTGGCTGCCTGTGACCTTCAGCTCTATCCACCTGCTGGAAGCCATGTTTGATTCTCTGACCAGTGAGATGCCTGCTTGACAGCAGAATGGTATCATAGGACAGAGTGATGGAATTTTTCTTTCTCTGTCATCATTAAGGGGGTTCCCCCTATGGTGAAGGGAATGAAAAGTACGATTTAATGTTCTCTGGAGAGTGGCAGGGGGAAAAAAAAGGCTCAAAGCTTCACATGCTGCTTTCTGAGTGTGCCATTCCAGTGCTTGTGGCGAATGGGATGTCCCTGTGGAATTTACCATAGACTGGTCTGAAAAGAAAAGGATTAAGACCCTTTTAAGAATGGAAATGTAACAAAGGGAGCACTTTTATGATGTAGCAGCATAAAATAAGGGGCTCTATTGTGCAACTGATTGCTAAAGATCTTTGAATTGAGCAGCCTGCATTGGTCGGGCCTGTTCCCTGAGGGTTTAGAGGCTTGTACAAAATGATGTGTCTACTCCAGAATCAGAGTACTGCTCTCATTTAGGGGCAAATAAGAGATTATTGTATTGGTTTGTTTCTACATCATTTTTTTTTCCACACCTACCGAAAAGTGGCCTGTAGGGAGATTATACTCTAGTGAAAGTTGCTGCTAATTAAAACAAGTAATTAGTGTTCCTCCAGGCTTTGCGGTTTCACTCACTTTTGCCCGCCAGACAACATTAGTTTAAAAGCAATCCAATTTCTAGCAATAACAGACTGTAAAAAAGTCATTTAACAAGTATATAAGTGTAAGGTTACAGTTCAGGCTTTGATTTATCTCTTCTGGGCTATTTAGAAATGCTCTCGTAAAGTTGGGGGGGCGGGTAATTGACTAGTATTTTTCCTCCTTTTCATTAATTTTTAAAAAATAATTAAAAAAAATAAAACAACAACCTCAAAACTCAATGCAATAAGAGACATGACACACTCAAACTGGAGGACTGAGATTTCACAAACTGCATTAGGAAACCAGAATTGGATTTAATGCTGTTTTCTCATAGAACCCTCACTTAGCATTTTTTAAACAGATCATTTCATTAAGTCCTTTTGTTTCTTCTTCAGCCTTTGCTGAAACGGGGACTTTTTATTGACTGACTCTCATTGAAATGGATAGGAGGAGTAGAGTTTAACAATGCATTATTACCTCTTTTTTTTTCTTTAGAATCCCAAAATGACTAACATGGCTTAAATCTGCAGTTCAGGAGGGAAAATTTGGTTAAACTAGAAACATCTTAAAGAAGGTGAAGACATTTCATTATTAAGTAATACTACATAAATTAATATTTTTTTAAAAATATAACATTGAAATATCATACATGGTCTGTTGGAAAAGCTTAAGAGCTATTGGTTATTTTGAAAGCTTCTATGTAGCCATGCTTGTTGCCTGTTGGTCATAAAGTAATGTATTTCAGAAGTTAATAGGAGGAAGGCAGGTATTTCCTTTAGTATACAGTACTGAGTATAGCACAGCTCAACAACAACAAAAAAAATCCCACATTTACTTTTGTTTCCAGAAATGTATACATCCAAGCTAAAGTAATGCACAGCCTTCAGATTTTTGAGCTTACCGTACTATCCAAAAACCTTTTTTTTTAACTACACAAAACTTTACCTTTGTTTTTTAATCAAAGATACTGATTCTAAGGTGGTTTTACAAAACTTTTTCCCCCTGGAATTTATAATGATGAACCAGATGTTAAAAGTCATAAAATCATAAATAAATAAATATTTATGAAGAGCCTATTATAAGTCAAATATTGTTCTAAATGTTGAAAATACAAAGAGGGAATGGAGACAATTATTTGACAATTTAGGGGAAAAATAAAATTAATAGAACAATGTCATATTGCCTTCCCACTGGAGAGCACAATTGTAGCACGGAGTTTTCTTTCTATTAAGGTAGTTTATTTTCAGGAATGTATAGCATAGGGACATTATGGGATAAGAAAGGGCATAGTAGACAGCTGTCTTCAGAGCCAGGAAGACCTGAGTTCAAATCCTCCCTCAGAAACCTGATGGGTTATCCCAAGCAAATCTTTAAAATAACGTTTTGAGCTCATTGGCCTGGTTGGTGTTATTCAGTTCCAAGTCTGTGGTCCCACCACGGATCTTTGCAGCTAGGTAGCCCAGTGTATAGGGCATTGGGCCTAGAATAAGGAATTCCAGTTCAAATCTTCATATACTTACAGGACAAGGAAGTCACTTAATCTCTTGCTGCCCAGTTTCCTCAAGTGTGAAATAACGATAATAATAGCACCTGCCTCCCAGAGTTATTATGAGGATAAAAAGCAATTGTATCTGTAAAGCGTTTAGCACAGTGCTTGGCACATAGTAAGAATTTAATATATGTTTGTTTCCATCTTTACTTTCATTGATAGAGAAAACTCCCTTTAGCAGTGCAGACTGGCATTTTCCCTGCAATAGCCTGAAACATCAAGAGGTTAAGTGACTTACCCAGGATCACAGACCCAGGGCCAAAATTTGTTTCTGTTGTCTTCCTGCCTGTTAGGCTACGTCTCAATCACTAGAGAGTGATGTCTTTCAGGAAGATTTCACATGGGTGTGGGGATAAGATTGAACTTGAAGTTGGAAGGGACCAAAGTTGTCACAAAACTAGAGAGATTTGGAGATGAAAATAAATGTAATGGTCATTTAGTCTCCCCTTTCATTTCACAGTTAAAGTAATTAGGATACAGAGAGGGGAAGCTATTTGCCCCAAATGACATCATGGGAGAACTGACATTAATTCCAAATCTGGCATTTCATGCTTTAAAGGATGGATTTATTTACTTATATACAGAAGCAAAGAGTCTACCATTCACGATTTTAAGGGAAAACACACACACACAACTGTATATGTGTGTATAAAACCTAATGTGACACATTTTGATGTGTGACTTATGGAAGCAGTCTCATTACAGTGAGTCCATACTCCAAAGTGAAGAATAAAAACATTCTAATTTTCTTTTTCTATATGGAGAGAACAAATTATGCATGCAGAACAACATGACTCAGTTGACTATATTTGGAAAACATTTGGCCATTGAAAGATTTGTTTATAATTATGAGTGGCAAAATTATGCTAAGAAGTACCTTTTTAAAAGTACATGTACTAATGATTATTGTCTTTAATATGATCATTGCATGGATCATTTTACAATCAAGAAAATGTCTTTAAAAATGTTATGTTACATGGAGAACTGAGATTTAGGGTTAATGCTCAGGAATCTTCTTGACACTGGGAACTACTAATGACAAATATTTTCATGGACTTTCTCATTCTAAAAAGCCTTCTTTTGAAATAAGTATTTGATAGCTCTTTTATATGCTTCAAATCAAATTAAGAAAGCATATATCTAATTTCCCTTTGATCTATGAATGTGCCTTTTACCTGAGTGTTGATAGACTACAGAATGTGACTGGAGCAGAACAGGGTGTGAGGCACCAGAGGGCAGAATCAGCTGTGACTTGCAGGGAGAGACTAAACTCTCTATAGATTGTTATAGAACCATAAAGGACAGCACAATAGCTCTCATTTTATGTATTAAGTCATATTTGCACAACAATTCCATTATAATACACAAGACAACCTCTAGAAGTAATTTAAAAGCAGAAAATATGTAAATGCTGAGATACCCACCCCCCAAAAAAAGAACAATTTTCTTATATGATCTCCTTTCAAAGACCAGATGTCCTTCATAAATGATTTTAATGGTCATTTGATTGTATTTTAAAGACAATATGACCTCAAGATTCACCCGTATCCTAAGTGCACGTTCCAAATACAATTTTGTTCATTTCAAGTTGGCTATTTAAAATAAAACAATTAAAAAAAAACATACTTTATGTAACTTGTTCAATTGTCTGAAGAGCTTCTTATTGAAAGTAGGAAATTCTCTAAAACCTAAATTTGTCTCTTTTTGAAACCAAAATCTCCTATTTTGTATAATTTCAAATTATCCGTGGATGAAGATGAACTATTTAAAAGTGGGGAACAAAATGTCAATTTAAAAAAAAAATTCTTTTGACCTTCTGCAAATATTAGTTGATCAACATCTTTTAAATGTTTCTCCTAATGTAGTCTAAAGATTTTTATGTGAAACAGGGATTAGACCAAAAAAAATGGCAACCACTGAGATCATAATATCCATGGAGGGATAATGAAGGACAATTTTAAATATTATTTTATATGAATATACTTATTTTAATGTCAGAAATTCCCATTCTTTGAGGCATATGTATCTTCCTCTCTCCCTTCCTCCCTCCCTCCCTTCCTTCCTTCCTTCCTTCCTTCCTTCCTTCCTTCCTTTCTTCTTTCCTTCCTTCTTTTCTCTCTTTCTTTCATCTTCTCTTTTTATCTTTTTTGCTTGAATGGCAAATAGTAAGTAAATGCCCATTGACTTCTTCTGCAGTAAGTTATAAATGTGTTACAGTGAATGAGAAAATTCTTCAGTGGATAGTACCATACTGGGAAGGCTCACATGTTTAAAATTCTGTCTTCAGTAAAGACATGCTACACTTGGGCTCTACTACTGACAGCTTCCAAAGTATAGCCATAAAGGATTTTGAAACATACTGTCCAATGATATTTGAGCAAGACCAAAATAACCTATCAGTTTGAATGAGGAAGATACTCACCAGAGAGCCAAAGACTTTGTTAGCAGTAGCTGGCTAAATGAAACTTCTATAAGAAAAGCCCAATTAATGAAAATTTTAAAAATATATATAATGAATTTTCATCATTTTAATGATACCCTAATGTGAATAACTAAACCATTTTCTTGAAAAAACATAAAAAAATAAAATTAAAATAGTAACTACTAAAAATCCTAACTAGACCTGAGAAAACTGTTAAGCCCTCTATATATCATAAATCCTTTAAAAAATAACTAAAATCTTAAAATTATGAAAAATAATATTACTTTGTGATAGAGTCATAACTTGAATTTAAACAACCAGACCAGCAGAAAATATAAAAGTATAATGTGTAGGATTGCAAGTATCAATGTCATTTCTCAGTAAAATTGCTAAATATTTTAGTGAAATAATAATGATGTTGAATAGAAAAACCCCATTTACCTGTCTAAGTCTATGCATAACATTATAACATTTTTCCTATAGAATTCACTGCTCTCTAAAGTGATATTGGATAGCATGATATCTTTTGTTGAACCAAACAGTAGTATTAGACAGAATGTGCCTGTAGGTCAATCTTGGCGCCATGGAGGAAGCCTAAGGCAGCACAAATTCTCATGTAACGTAATTTTCAGAACTGTGTTGGTATGTTAAAGCATAGTTTGCATGCTATTTCATCACAGATTCTCATTTTATCTTTTTAATGTGTGATTTTAAATAATTTGCCATATTCTTAAGTGTGATTTTTATGACAACTTGGAATTGAAGTGTTTTCTATATTAATACCACTCTAGTTGCATGATGTGAGTCACAATTTACAGAAAACCACACTCTTTTTAGTAATATACTTATTCAGTAAGGTAAAGTACACTGTTGAGGACTGAAGACCAGAAATAAATCCTAATACCTTTGTAGCAGATTGTGCAGTAATTACAACTAGCACTCTGAGTGAAAGAAAGAAAAAAAATGTTGAAGTATGACAAGAGATGCTGGAACACTTAATAGTATCACAGGCCTAGATATATCTGGGGCTTCTTGTCATATAAGGAATTTTGACTTATCTTAATGATACTACCCATAAATCATATTTAAGTCATGTAATATATTTGTTTTATGTGTATCATAGATCCCAGCACTTGAAAGCAACCTTAAAAATTATCCATTCCTCTCTATCACCAATGCAGAATTTTTTAAACATTCTCTTAGACAATTAACTTTACAAACTCTGTTAAAACACTTTCAATTATTTTAGAGTTCACCAACTCAGAAGACAGGACATTCCATTTTAAAAGCTCTGATTATTTGAAAGCTAAACCAAAAGTCATCTTTCTATAATTTCTATTGGTTTTCATCCTGCCTTCTAGAGTTGAATGGAAAAAATCCAATCCCACTGATTCTAGAAAATCATAGATTTCCAGCATTGGAAATCTAACCTCAGAAGCTTAAGTGTGATTTTTATGTCCATTTTTATGTCCATTATGTCCATTCAGTCCATTATTTAAGAATAATTAACCGGGGTGGGGGCAGGTGGCACAGTGAGTAAGAGCGCTGGCCTCGGAGTTGGGATGACCGGGGATCGAATCTGGCCTCAGAAAAGGAGGACCCACACATAAATAATGACTAGCAGTGTAACCTTGAGCAAGTTACTTAACCCCAATTGCTTTAAAAAAAAAAAGAATGATTAACCCAATGGTGGCTAGGTTGCACAGCGAATAGAGCACCAGCCCTGGAGTCAGGAGGACACAGGTTCAAATCTGGCCTCAGACACTTAACACTTACTAGCCATGTGACCTTGGGCAAGTCATTTAACCCCAATTGTCCAGCCTTCCCCCCTCCAAAAAGCAAAAAAAAAAAAAAAAAGAGTAGTTAACCCACCTGATTTTATTATACTTTCCTACATATCTTAATTTGTTTGGTTACTTTTAATCAAGGTTAGCAACCCATTTATTTCCTTCTTCCACTCCTCATGTCTCATCATCTAATCTCACCATCTCAATCATGCTCTTCTGCATACATTCTGCTTTTATAAACCAATGCTTCTCTTAAAAGGTGATATCCCCCAAATGAACAAACGAGCCCAAATGTGGTCTAATCAGTGTGATGTACAATCTATCCAGTTCAAATAAATTCAAATACCATTTATTATCTATCCTGTCTATTGCTCTGGATAAAATGCCTCTGATATTCTGCAATAAGAGAGAGACCAAATATTCAAAATATGAGAAGTGATTATCCTGTTGTCATTTCTCCCCAACTCCCCTCCACCTCCCCTCTTGACCACAATTGGGATATTGTGTTTAATTCTAAGTACCACATTTTGAAAAGCATGTGAATAATGGAAGAACAACCAGGATGTTAAGAAATTACATAATATTCAATATCAAGATAGGTTGAAGGGACGAAGGATGCTTTAGCCTGGACAAAATAATGTTTTAGTGTGCACATGATAGTTACCTTGAAGTATTTGAAAATATCTGATACAGAGGATGCATATACTTATTCTGCTTAGTCTGCAGAGGCAGAAATAGGAGTAATGAATGTCATTTGTAAAGGTGTAGATTTTACTTTGCTCTAAGTAATTTCCTAAAAATTAAAGCTATGCTAAAATGGGATAGCCTTCCTGGGAAGTATTTGGCTATTTTCATCAAAAATTTTCAAGTCAGATGACCAATGGTAGAGAATGTGAAGAAGGGATTCCACTTCAGGTATAGGTGGATCAGGTGATGTCTAAAGTCCTTGTATCAAAGATTCCATGATTCTGCCATACCAAGTTTGCCTTCACTTATAAAAATTCAATTTGACTAATATTTATCAAATGATTACTATATGATAGACCTTGTTTTAAGTCCTACGGATACAATGACAAAAACAGCCCCTCCTTGCCTTTAAGGAGCATGCATTTTCCTGGGAGTATGAAACATGTTCACAGATAATGTTGGATATATACTTAGAAATAAACATGCTGTGACAGAGGAGGGGATAAACTAATAACTGAAGGAACAAAGGAGCAGTTTTTCTTAAATAGGACTTTCAAAGGATATACTGGGACTCTAAAAAACAGAGGTGAAAAGTCATTTCAGAAAGAGGGGCAGACGATGTAAAGGCACAAAGACAGAGAGAAGTTTTGCATAAGGAGAGCAATGGGTGGGCCATTTTTGAGTATACAATATCTGCAATAGAATGATTTGTAATGAGCCTTAAAAACAAGTTGGAGTGATGTCAAAAAGGATATTTAAAAAGCCAAATAGAAGGATTTCTATTTTATCCTAGATGTAGCTACAGAAGATTTTTTTAGCAGAGGAGTGACATGAAAATGACTGCAATAACTGTAAGAATATCAATTTGGGATCTGTGTAGTAGATGGAATGATAAGGGAAAGATGAAACTCAGGGAGACCAGCTAGCAGATTGCATAGTATTAGTTCCGGTGAAGGGAGCTTAGGTCCTAAACTAGGGTCATTGCAGTATAAGTGGAGAGAAGGGGACAGATTCAAGAGATGTTGTGGAAGCAGTATTGAAGAGACTTCATGGCTATTGGAAATGAAGATAAAGATCTGAAGAGAATCTCTAGGTTGTTATGCTGTAGAGTATGATAAAGAGCGCTAAATCACTGAAGACTAACAATGATTAGTATACAGCTATGAGGGACCAGTTTTAAGTAGATAACATAAATTTGTAGGGAACCCTGTCAACACAGTTGTGAGACTTCTCCCAGCAGGTATGTGAGAGGTAAATGAAGAGGACTTCATAAGAAATCAGATGGCACAGGTAATTCAGGATGAGGGTTTAAAAAGTGATGAGCAGTAATCAGAACAAAGGGTCAAGTAGGTTAAGGGAAGTATAAAACCAAACTCATTTAAGGTCAAGACTTTAAAGAGAGATAACTGAAGTCAGCATGTGTAATGCTCTGGGAAAGAAGGTGGAAATGACTGGAGAGTCCTGTGAAAATGGATAATGGTTTTAAGAGGATTGAGGCACAATCACAAATAGAAGGATAGGAGATTATAGTTAGAGGAATTTCAGTTATAAATAACAGAGGTGAGATACTTGTAGACCATGGTGAGACTAAGAGTATGACCCTTTCTTCATACCAATGGTATGACCCTCTGCATGTGGCTGAGAGAAAATACAAATGATGAGAATTTGAAAGATCAATGAATGGAGAGAAAGAGATTGAGGGAACAAAAATGAAGTTTCTTAGTATAAAGGCAGGGGTTGCAACAAAGAGGAAGCCTGTAAGTCAGGTATTAGACTTTATAGCTGGATGGTGGGAAACTTTGAGGAGAACTCGTAGAGAAAATATAGTAGACAGAGACTTCCTTTCTGCTTGAGTTAGTATGTGTGGGAGTGGGAATATGTGTATGTGTGGGAGTGGGAGGTGGGGTCCAAGGGTAGGGGAGTTTGGAGATGAAGGAAGAGATGGGAAAAAGTGTACCCACTACTGGAGAGGTTATCTAGGAATGCAGTGACTTCTCAAGGGAATCAGTTTCTTTTTTGTTTTTGCTTTAAATTTACTATTCATTCATTCATTCCCAAAAGATGGGAAGAGCATATGAAGAAATAGATAATTATGAAACGTGGTTTATTAGTAGAATGCAGTTGCCCAGAACATAGCAGGGGCTGAGGATTGAGTGGAATCAGAACACAAGAGGGATTGAATTGATGTTGATGATTATGAGAGAGCAGAATAGTTTAAGAAGGAATTTCAGTCTGGGTAGATATAGTGAGTGAATGGGGGTGTTGCAAATATAATTAGAGCATTAGGCAAAGTCACAAATATTGGCTGGTTTTGCAACTAACTCAAGCCACAAGCCAAAGTGTATGAATTGATTGTTGATGTTAATCCATGCAATGAATAGAATTTATCATTGTTTATGTATCTGTGAGGAGGTAGGGGTAGTGGTATAAATAGGAAGACAGCAATGGAATCCAAGGAAATTAAGCAGGTGGAAAATCCTCTTTCCCTCTAGAAGGCTACTTTTCCAATATAAGCATTTTGAAATAAAAAATATGTAGTACAATACCAAAAGATGTAAGTAAATAAAACTAAGATTATATAATAGAAATCTCTTTACCTTCATTGCATGCAGCATTCTTATCTTATGATATTGTTTTAAATAGAAGGTATAGATCTGCCTGGGGAGCTATGTGGCTCAGTAAATAGAGAATAGGCCCTGGAGTCAGGATGGCCTGAGTTTATACCTGGTCTCAGACACTTAATAGATGAGTGACCCCCACCCAAGTCACTTAACTCTGTTTGCCTCAGTTTCTTAATCTGTCAAATGAGCTGGAGAAGGAAATGACAAATAACTCCAGTATCTTTGCCAAGAAAACCCCAAATTGGGTCCTGGTGAGTCAGACAGGACTAAAAAGAACAAAAAAGTGAACAACAACAAATAGAAAGGAAGAGAGTATCCATTCATTTCTTGTTTCCAAAATGTTGTTTGTTTTGTTAATAGTAAAGTAATTTAACTCTTTTATTACTAAAATTAACATCTCCAATCTCAAACATTGTCTTGAAAGTACTAGAGACTACAAATAGAACAATTAATTTTTAAAAAATTATCTTTACCATCTCTCCTCTTAACACACTCCTCCAATAATTCTCTCACTTGCCTCTAAGCTTATAACATTTTTATTAAGAACACATCTGCTGCAGTTTCCACAGATTTTATGAATTTTATCATAAACTTTATCATATCACAGTATCATAGAATTATAGATTTTACAGTGGAAATGGACATCAGTGGTCATCTAGTACAACAATATCTGAAAAAGAATCCATTGTATAAGATTTCCAATGTGTGACCATCTTTGATGACCTCATGAATGAGAGACCCTCACTACCACCCTAGGAAATCCATTCTGATCTTTTTCACAGCTCCAATTGTTTGGTAGTGCTTCTTTCTTTGTTTCCTAAAAAGAAGTCAATAATTACCTCTTTGAAACTTCCAAACCCATTATATCTGAAACTGTCCTCAGGGGCAAATGGAAGTCTAATTCCTCCTTGACCTCAGGGTCCTTCAAGTACTAGAACACAGCTTTCGTATGCCTCCTGAATTTTCTCCATGGTAAAAATCCCCAGGTCTTTCAAATAATTTTCAAAGGAATGAAATATTGTAGATGTAGTCTGACCAGAATAGACTAACATGACACAATTACCTCCTTATTCCTAGATGCTGTTCTTCTTTAATGCAGTTCAAAATCACTTTTTTGGAGTACAACATTTTTTTTTGTTTGTTTGTTTGTTTTGTTTTGTTTTACTACCACATTATACTATTGTCTTATATTTAACCTATATTACAAAATCCTCCATATTTTTTTTCAGACCATTCACTCTTTAGTTATGGACAATGGGAAGTTAATTTCTTTGAACCCAAAATATAAGACTTTATATTGATCCCTATCCTTTTCGATTCAGGAATGCCCTAGTCTATTTAGATCTTTTGCAGGCTAGAGAGCTTGCTATTCCTCAGAATATGAACTTAAGAGCTGACAGTGCTTAAGTCAATAAGGTATGCTGTTTTCTAAGAGAATATTTAATCAGAGAATGACAGTGCTGGCCACTTACTGATCCCATTCTATGAACAGGAAACTGAGTCCATGTGTAACCTGTACTTTTCCTGACAGTGTGCATATGCCCTACTGGGCAGAAGTGTTGACCAAGTACTGTGTTCTCTACGGTTTTAGAGTGTTAAGCAAAGCTCCTCAGCTTTGCCCCTCTTTGTGTGTGGCAAGACAGTCAGCAAGTTGCAGATTTGTGGATTAACCTAATAAAAATCACTTCTAAGTTCTTAGCTACAGATCAAAGCCCACTACCCTTTTAAACTTGTTGTATTTCAGTGAGGCCTAGACATATATCCTTGGCATAATGATGTTGGTTTTGCACAGAAGTAGATAGGCATGTAGGGTCTACTCAGGAAAGAAAGCCTTAAGCAAATATACAGTATATGAAAATGCAACAATGAGTAATAATAAAATCTACCCCCTCTATCTGTCTATCTATCTATCTATCTATCTATCTATCTATCTATCTATCTATCTATCTAATATCTATCAATATGCTACCAACATGCCACTCTCCAAAATAACAGGAATTGTCCTGTATAGAGCTGCTTCAGTCTAAGACTTCTAGAAAAGTGTTGCTTGATTATATTTATTTCTTCATGACTGTTAGGAAATAACAAAGGAAAGAGTGCCCACTCAATCACCTCATACTTCTAAAAGAATCACGTTTTTAGATGAAGAGATAGAACCCCTTCAAAAACTCTGAACCTGGGATCATGGCAGAGGCAATGGACACTGGACCCTAATGGACACAGAAGAGGATGAAAACTCCCCAAAGCAGGTGATGTTTTCAGTCCATCCTGCCAATTTGTCCTGGCAGGGACCTTTGGCATAATCTGGCTATAGGGTGGAATTTTTTAATTGGTGAAAAGCCTATAGCCATGATTGACAGTCGTAGGATTCTTCTCTTGGGCATGGCATACTCTTTCTTCATCTTCAAACATGTTTGTCTTTTTTTCCTTGTACAGTCTGAAGCCTCCACTGTTCCTCAAAGCAACTGTAAATAAGGAACATTACTTTGCATTTAGATTCTATAAATACTATAGTACAGAAGCACCTAATCAAAGACGTCTTTAAAAGTATGTTAGATGTTCAAATTGCATAGGGGAAAGGACCCATGCCTAGTAGTCAGGAGACCTGAATTCTATAGACCTGGCTGTGACTTTAATTAATGTGTGACCTTGGACAATTCTCCTAACCTCTGTGGGCTTTAGTTTAATCACTGGAAAAATAAGGATGTTGGACTGTATAATTTGTCAGATCCTGTTTAAAACTATGATTTTATGCTGTGCAATTGAAATGTGATACAATCCATGGTAAGGCATGACATTTTGAGAATCTTTTATTTATTCTCTTCTATTGATCACCATAATGAGAAACTGATCAATCACTTGATCAAGTGCCAAAATGTCCATAACTTGTTGTTCTCAATCATTAGCTCCCTGCTATGAGAGGGATTGATTCTAAACAGTTTAATCTCGTGTCACTTTCAGTTCTCATTATGTTAAAAAAAAGTAGAAATTAGATGTCAAAAGAATCATATCCTAGCAAAATCATCTCATTTCTCTCCAAGGAATTGTTCCAGAGTACAGTAAGAAAAACTAGATATTTTCTGGAGCTACCTGTAGTTAAACTTCTACAACTTTGGACTTGCCTTTGTTTCTAGTCTGCTAAATCTGGATTTGCTTTTTGTTACTGAGCTAAAAACTCCTTATCAGAAAGGTCACAAAAACCTATATTCTCCAGACAGATTCGAGATTGCTTCTTCCCTTCCTCCCACTCTTTTAGACTACTCCTATTGCCTTGAACACCTCTGACCACTATTTCCCCCTTGACATTCCTCCTAGCTGCTTACTGTTTAGCAGATATAATAATTTCTTTCCTTATTCCTTATTTATTCTGCTGGTCTTTCCTTTATATGGCCCATGCAATATAAATGTCCCTGCATAATTTAGTCTTAGGATCTTTGTTTCATTTTGTTTTGTCTTCCTTAAAGAGAAATGTCTCTAAGCCTGAGGGATTCCTAGGAAGATAACCAAAAAGTTCCAAGGACATGTAAAAATAAGCATATCTAAGACCAAATTCACACCTTTCCCCCAAAAAATCATAATATATTCTGAAATTCCCATTATTATTTTTCTACTTTTTCATGGGAGTGGTATTTGACTCCTCCTTCCTCTTTGACCCTATCAATAAGTCTTACTAAATTATTTGAATTTGCTTTTTCATCTTATGTTCCAAGTTATAAGCTGGTTTGTGATTTAATGTTGGCCATACCACAAATATAAAACTTGGTATATGCTGGAATGATTGTAGTGAATGCCGAAGTGACTAATTGAGATCACAAGAGAGAACCCCTTTCATATGCTAAGTGGGATCACAAGAGAGAGACCCTTGGCTTGTTAATTAAGGCCTGAAATATTAAAATCCCCACTCCCTTACCTAGTTGTCTTAGTGGGAAAGGTGACATTACTAATCGTGTAAGGGATCAGAAAGTAGATTGGGGAGGCTGTCCCACAGAGGTGGGGCAGGACCTCACGGAGACCTCCTGACCCCCACCCTGAGGGAGATGGCTTGCCCACTTAGGATAAAAGGGGAAAGCAAGAAAGAGATGCTCTCTCTCTTTTTTCTCACCATCAAAGAACCACTAAGCAGTTTGCCAGTCTCTGCTCTTCACTGGCATTGCTGTTGATTAAACTAAGCATTAAATAAGTAACTTCTGCTTGTGTGAAGTGAGCCCTCTTGTGTGAGCTCTTCACTGTTATTCATGAAGATCGTAAACTTATGTCTGTAATAGTGGTTCAGCATGTGGGTTAAGTGTCGCGGCCCAATTAATAGCCAATCTGGTCCCTTTTTGGAGGATAAGAAAAGTTCAAATTCTCTTCTCTACCTTGGAGAAAACATTTATTTGACCTCATCAGAGATAAATTAAACTTGCATTCTCAGAACCAGTGACTTCCAGATGGCTCTTAAATAAAAGTAAAACTTATGATGGTGGTTTTAAAAAGCTATCCTGCGATTTCACTTCTCTTTAATCACCCCAAAATATGTATTGACATTTCGTCTCTTGTCTCTTTGCTGTTGCAAAAGTAGTCACCAATAACTGGAAAACACATAGCTCATCTCTACTACATTGAATCTGTAGCTTCCTTGAAAGTATAATTCAGGAGCTACTATCTGCCTGAGGCTTTCTTGATTCTAACGGTTCTATATACTTTGTATTCACATATTTGTACATATGTATCCATCCAGTTGATTGCTAACTCCTAGAGTTAAAAGGTATTTCCTTTATCTTTTTTGTAATCCTCCATTGTGGGCACCCAATTGATGCATAATAAATGTCTGTTTAAGTGAATTGAAGAACTACCCTAATGTCAAACTTCTCTGCATCTTCAATTTAAATAGATTAAATCTCTTTACCACCTCCACACATAACATGACTTCCATGTACCAAAATTCCCTTTCTCCTTTATAATATCAAAGATATACCTACCAAGTTTCATAGCGCATTAACAATTATATATATATATATATATATATATATATATAAAATGAGATTTTCCCTGATTATTCCCAATCACTCTAACAGTAATACCATATATATATATATGCCTTGTATACAATATTTCAGAACTACAACAACCATCCTATGAGGTAGGGTTACCATTCTTTCCATTTTATAGGAAAAGTAATTGAGGCTCAAAGAGTCACATTCAAACCTAATATTTTGCCTCCGAGTTCTATATTTGTTCTATTGAGAGCTACACTGTCTATATTAGCAATCTGTTAGCAAAATGTATACTTGTAATTTAATATATTATTTTAAATATTTCTATTCTTGTGTGTTTTTGGTTGTTTGTCCTATCATGCCTATTTAATAATAAGATTTGCAAAAAAAAAAAACCTACTTTATATACCTTTTATACTTCTGTACTTTCTTTAGTTCTAAAATAAATCAGAACTCAATAGTGTTGACTAATTTTCTTTGTATCATAAATTTAGGTGTGAAATTTCTGACTCCCAGAAACTGAGGTGTGAAACATGCATGAAGCTATTTCGTAACTACCTATGGCATTATATATTTATTTTGGTATTACATTGACAGTATAGACATTTTCTTCAACAGCTTAGAACACTATCTAAAAACAGAATCAAATGATATTTATATTGGCGATGCTTTCCAATTCATGCTGTGCATCTCAAAACAGCATCGTGAGATACAAGGTGGGACTGACTGAAAGGGCCTCCTGTCTAACAGCTGCTCAGTGAAATGAATTTGTAAGATCATTCCAATTTATGGTAGACAGTAGTGCACCGGACAAAAGCCCAGCACAATAGAAACAATTTCCCCATATATTGGCAGGCTCATCCAAGATGCTAATTACTGACTGTACTAAGAGATGACATTAGTCTTTTTCGTTGCCTTTCCTTGAACAAAGTTGATGCTGTTTGCCATTGTTAGCAACCTTCTGGCATATTTTTTAAAAGCACCCATATGGGATTTCATAAAACACAGAACCATAAAATTATAAATAAGGAGAACTTTGGAAGTCCCAATAACATGAGTTTTCTTTTTACTTGCCCTTTCCGGTAGATTAACAAAAGTAGACATAAATGCCCCTAAATAAAGCTAAACTCTCAGTGAAGTTGCAAATATTTTAAATGATATTTTCTACTTAAAAAAATCATCTTCAAGGATTTTATGAGAATGTAACAGAATAGATCTATGTCAAACCATACAATTTTATATTCCTTATAGATTGTTGATTTCTGCTAGATGAAAATACACTCACATGTGTATCTATTATGTGGGTACTACAGACTGAATAATAATTATGATAACACAATGCTTTAGAGAAGTAGAAGGACCTTCCTGCCCTGTCCATCTGATAGGTCTCTAGACATTCCAGTTGTTTTCAATTTTCTATGATTATTTATTGTCATTCATTTTAAAATATGATTATTATCTGAAAATCATGTTTATGCCACCTCAAAAATTTATAACCAGGAATATTGTTAACCAGTACATTTTAAGAAAAAATATAATCTTGGTGTCTACTTTTTAGAAAAAGAATTGAAAGATAAAATCTCATTAGAAATGTAAATAATTTGGGTAACTTTTATGTTTTAAAAATATGTACTACTCATAAAACCTTTGGAATACAGATTCCAGAAACACATTTTTAAAAATTATTTAACGTAATTAAAAAAATTCTAGAATACAGCTCTCCCCACCACCCCCTTATTGGTTTAAAAGGGAAACTTAAGGCCTTGCAGTATCTTTAAAAGCACAAAGGATATAGAGCTGGTATCAGTGACAAGTTCCTCTGTAGTGTCTGAGCTGTCTGCTTTGCCCCCCACCCCCAACCCTCTTTTTTTCTTTCTTTTTTTTCTTCCCTGCATGATAAATTCTGGATTATGTCTGGCTGAGGGTTCAACACTGGATTTAATGAAGTGGCTGAACTTTTAACCTTTGAGCCCTTTAAAACTATCACAAATAACAAATGCACTTTTTACTCCAGCTCTGGGTCATGGAGAAGAGGGTGTAAGCTTCTTATTTCCCCAATGGCAAAGGGGGTAAAAAGATTGCCCTATGCTCTTTATCAAGATTCTCAGGGAAAGGGGTACTGGGGATCCTTGCTCCCCCTCAAAATGGTAAGTAGCCAGCAAAGAAAGGCCTTCAGTGTCTGCCTTCAGTGTCAACCCATTCATTGTGTCGAGTTTCAGATTTATCCAAAGGAAAGAAATATGTTGCTACTGTTTTTAAACCAGGTTACTAGCTGTTCTCCCTAAACTGACCCTGCAAATTTAGCTGTGCTATTAGTCTTTCTGGTCATCCTCATACGCACCATTTCTTAAAGTTGAGACAGCAAAATAATTTGGATACCATGAAGTTGTTCTTTGAAGTGAATAGAAAAGGAAACATTTTTTTAAATACCAGTTTACTTAATTGTAGTCTCCAAGACATTCCACTCTTAACACACAAATGCAGGCCCCAACTCTGTCTCTCTGTGGGGAACTGAAAACTGGCAGGTTTGCCTCTCATTTGTTGGAGGAATAATGTGATGAGCACTGAACACTAGGTGGGGAGCTTAGCCGTTCTGTAGAGTTAAAGCTGCAGACCCTCTGGGAGAAGATCAGGGTGAAACTAGCACTACCAATTTAAACAAGTTAAGGTCAGTCTTGGGCAGCCATGGTTCAGAAGTCAAGAGGTCAAGAAGAGTAGAGAGCCCATTTATTGTCATTTTCCAAAAATGCAGCAAATCATGAGTAGAAGTGGGAAGTTTAGGATTCACTCCTTCCATGATGTGGTGTATTTTAAAACCTCTCTGGTGGCAGTTATAAACACGAATAGGAGCATTACAGAATGTTGATTTTTTTTTCTTCTCTCTCCCTAGGACTGTCTGTCATTTAAATGTCTAAGGAATGATGGAATGAATTATCATAGAATTTTGACAAATTTGATGCCTCTACCAAAGAGAGAAAATAAACATTCCACTTATTGGGTACTAATAAGACATGACATTTAGAATGAGTTTACATGGCAGTTAGACCTTTGCTTTTTCCCCATGATTCAGAGGCAGTGGTATGTGAAGAGGTCTTACATTTGATGTTCCCCTTGAAGAAGGGAAATCACTTCATGAACATGCTATTCTCTTTAATTTCATGATGAAAAATCCTGCTTTACATTCCACACATTGATTACTCTTAGAACTAGCAACCTTGTCTAACGTTGAGGCAGGTACTATTGTTTCTTGAGATTTAATGTCAACTTCAGAGATGCCTTCTCCTTGTTATATCTTTCTTTGATCTCCCTCATAGTAGAAAGGAGCATAACCAGGCTATGAGTCCATTTTTGAATAACAAGGAAAAAGAGATGGAAAAAAGGGGGGTTAATAAAAGCGATTGTCATAAAATTAAATTTCTTCTCCTTAGCAAAATAAATTATTTTAAACAAGCTATCTCATCGACTGACATGAATACTCCCTACTGCAATGTTTATATTGAGTAGTTTCACTTTTTTTAAAAAAGACCACTTAGTCATAATTAATTTAGATATTGAAATTATTATGGATTTAAAACTTTATCATTTTTAAGGAAAAGCTGGGATTTTGTTTTCTTGAAAGTTACCATTCAGAAAACTAGTTTTCATATAAAAATAGGGAAAATGTGCTTTTAATTTTCATTTTAGATTGGTTATATTCTTCATAGTTTGGATATTCACCACACACACACACACACATCTATCTATCTATCTATCTATCTATCTATCTATCTATCTATCTATCTATATATATATATATATATATATATATATACACACAAATAAAATTGAAGATACTTGAATTTTGTAAATTGTTTCTGTAAAAGGGAAGACTTCAGGTCATTGGTTGTTCTAATCTTTTCCTCTGTTTATCTGTATCTCAGAAAGAGAAAGATTTTGTTTTTCAGAGTTAGGTAATTATAGTTGTGAATGTGGCCTATATTGTCTAGTACATAGAGAACTACCCTTGGAGTCAAGCATTAAGTTTGACTTCAAATCCCACCCCTGACACATGCTGGCTCTGTAACCTTGGATAAATCCTTTAACCTCTGTACCTCAATTTCCTCATCTATCAAAAGAGAGTGTTGAATTTAAAGGCCTCTGAAGTCACTTTTATATTTATCATCCTCTATCAGTTACTTCTTGGACAGAGGAACAAGGGTTCCCCTTCCATTCCTGATCAGATCTTTCCCTAAAACAAAGAAAAATAATTAAGCAAAAACACCTAATATATTCACTAAGTGCTGCCAAAAAAAAATTCCTTACTAGTCTCCCACTGTTATTCTGTAAAGCACCGTGTGCAGGTGTCTGTCTCTAGGACTGTCATTAGGTTTTCATGTATTCATTCTTTCTGTTATATTTTACAGTAATTTAAATTGTTACAGTCATTGTGCATGTTTTTGGTTCTGCTTATTTCATTCTCTATCAGTTGATACAAATAATTTCAGGTTTTCTCTGAACTTCTCATACTCAGTATTTTCTTACTGAATAATAATATGAGATTTTTATATTACATAAAATATAATGTAATAATTATATTTCTTACCAAAAATAGTATTATAAAATCAATTATCATTTTATTTTTATTCATTCCCCATTCTATAGATTTTAAAAGAGTTTCTACCTTACATTCACATACAACTTATTTAGAATAATTTCTGGAACCAATAGTGACTAAATTTTTAAAATTCCCTCCATGGCTCATGTCTTATCAATACTAGAGTTTTATTTATAAAATATTAATTATTACTATAATTATGTATATAATACATTAATATAATTAATTTACAGCTACCTTTTTCTTCTACAATCTCTTATTTGGTAAAATAGTTACCACGCTGATGTGGGTTCTTCCTTCAGTGATGCTTATAGAAATCCACTCATTGCTTCCTCTTTTTCTTGGCAATCTGGCAAATCTGCCCCATGATTTCGATCTAATATACAGGGGAACTTTCCCTTAAGAAAGTATTTATATCAGTGGAGCAAATGTGCAGGCTGACCTTCGATTATGCTGTACTTTTACTTCATGACCAGTTCCTCTTTTTTTCCAATCATGTATTTCTCTGACAACATAAGTTCCTTAAGACAAAATATTATTTTACTTGGCATATATATATATATATATATATATATATATATATATATATATATATATATATATAGCACTTTAAGGTTTGCAAATGCTTTACATACATGACTTGATCTTTATAGCATCTCTATGAATTGAGTATTACTCTGGTAATCCAGTTGATATAACAGTGGCACTAGAGAGTTAAATGATTCATTCAGGGATCCATCCTATATCTGAGGCAGAATTCAAACCTAGGTCTTTTTTATTTCAAGTTAAGTAGTATCTTGCACAGAATATATATTTAATAAATGCACATTGAATTGGATGGAATTCTTCATAATTATTTGTTTTATAATGCGTTACAGGGTATTCACACCCACCATACACTTCTCCATTTTTCTTTAGGTGATACTCAATTTTAATTTTATAGAGAGAGTCATATTCTATGACTTCTGCCACAATTACCCGAATAATTAAAAAAAGAAATACATTAGATTGGTGTGAATTCCTCAGATAATTGTATCTGAGTGTTGACATGCAATCAGTTAAATCTCTTTATTGCTGAACTGGTGGTATTGCTACTGTATACACTTTTTGCTTAAATAGGTGATTTATTACATAATTGACCCTGTCACCTTCCACCAACTGCAAAGAGTTTGAGTTGTTCTAAAGGAAAATTTTTTGTTCTCTGCCTGGAATTTGTAGTCAGGATTTCTGTTTTTGAAAGGGTATTGCACAAAAGCAGATGTGATGTGTGCATAGAAGGTGAGACATTATTTCAGACCAGGCACCCACTCTATGAATTCCGATAAATCAATCAATATTTATTAAGCACCTATTATGTGCCAGGCACTTTGCTAGGCACTAGATACCAAAAGAGGTGAAAGATAGTACTTTCCCTAGAGCAACTTCTAATCTGATGGGAGAAATAACATGAAAATAAAAATACACAGTGAAATTTATATTTGATGAATAGGAAGTAATTAACAGACAGAAAACACTAGAATTAAGAGGGATTGGGAAAGGTTTCCTGTAAAAGCTGGAATTTTAATTAGAACTTTAAAGAAATTAGTGAATTAAATAGGCATAATTGAGGAGAGAACATTCTAGGCATAGGGAACAGCCAGAGAAAATGCTCAGAGTCTACAGATGTAATGACATGTCAATGGTGATTTCATGAGATCACCAAGTAAAGTTATGGACAAGTAAAGAAGGCCTAGGACAGAACCCTGAGGGATACCCATAATATGGATGTGGATCCAGCGTAGGTGTTGAGAAGGAGCAGTCAGATAGGTAGAAGGAAAACCAGGAGAGAGTGGTGATCTGAAAACCCAGAGAGAAGAGAGAATCAAGGAGGAAAGGGTGATCAACAGTGTCAAAGGCTGCCAGGAAGCTCATAGAGAATGAGGATTGAGAGAACACCATTGAATTTGCTAACTAAGAGATCACTAGAGACTTTGGACAGAACAGTTTTGGTGGAATGATGAGGTCAAAAGACAGATTGTAAGGGGATAAAAAGAGAGTGAGAAGAAAGTTGGAGGCACCTGATGTAGACAGTGATAAGACAGATCAAGGTGAACTTAACTCCACCTCCTTGCCAGCAGCCTTCACTTCCTGGAATTGCCTTCAACACAATTAAACACGTTTGAGTGATGTGTCTCTAACCTGTGTCACCATTTTATCAATAAAAATAATAATATTATTGTTATTAATAGCTGGCGTGTATACATGTCTTTGCTGTGCCAAGTATTATACTAAGTGCTTTACAAATAATATCTTAATTGATCCTCACTACAGCCCATGGAGATAGGTTGCATTATTATCTCCATTTCATAGTTGAAGAAACTGAGGCAGAGTTTAGGTGACTTGCCCAGAGTGACACCAAAAGTGTCTGAGGTGGAATTTTAATGAGGAGCCATAGCCATGTTTATTCTTGCTTCCAACTAGACTTATTAAAGCTGACTTCCTCTCTACTTCCTTTTTATTCTCTCACCCATTTTCCAGCTAGCCATTTTCTGTTGTCTTCTGCCATCAGACTATAAGCTCCTTGAACGTGATTACTTCTAGTCCCAAAATATAGCACAGTGCTTATTTAATAAATGTTCTGCTTGTCTGCCTGCCTATTCTCCCCCCCCCCCTTTCTGTTTTTATCTAATTCTCTTCTATTCCCACTTATCACTATTTGTCTATCTTCCTGGCCGTCTAACTATTTCTTTATCTCTATTTCTACCTATTGTATCTATGTTTCTATCACTCTGTCTCTATTATGTATCTTTCTATGTATTGCATGTATATATCTTTATCCATTATATCTATCTACATACATATATATGTATATAAATATAAATCATGTACCCATCTTTTTCTCCACAAATCTGACCACTACTACTACTTAAAATGATTAAATACTCCTTGCCCCTTTATTCCCTGACTGTGGCCCTGCAGAGAGGGGCTTCAGTAACCATGTTTCCTCCCTCCTAAGCCATTTGGCTGCCACAACAGCCCCTCTTCCCTCCACTATAAGCTCCTGGCCCAGATCCCGGACATTGGCCTTGTACAATGAGACGTTCTAAACCAGGACGAGTGGGAACCTTTATTTCCAAAGGAAAAACATGAATTTCACTCCGTTGAGGAGCCAAGTGAGTCCCCTTCCTTTCTCCTCCCCCATCCCATAGCACTGATGTGGCCCAGGGCAGGGGAGCCAGAAAGGAGATGATGAATCCCCCTGTGCCATCCCCTCTTCTGTGGGCCTGTCATACCCTACTCCCACCTGAGGGCAGCATGGCAGCAACATAGCGAACACTTGGGACCCTGTCCCAGAGCCCCCATCCAAGGGCCACCCACAGAGAAAGTGGGAAGGACACCTGCCTCCCCCTCCCCCACAAAAACAAAAAACAAAACACTTTCTTCCAGCACATTCCAACTTTATATTTTAAAAGTATATATAACCACAGACTCCTTCTGATCTTCCCTGTTTTTCTATGAAGAACGTTGCCTTATACTCTACTTCAGATAATGAACACTGTGTATTGTGTGCACTTTTTAATAATTTTATTTAATTGCTTCCTTCTTCCTTTCCTTATCTTTTCCCTTTCCCCATTCCTCTTTTTTCAGTCTGGGGTTGGGGTTTTGTTTTTTGGACAATGATGAACAGAAAAACTTTTTTTTTTCCGTCTCCATAGACTTTTCACTTCTAAATAACGTAAAATTTCAGTTTGAATCCGGAATCTGATTTTATTTTAAAGAACCCTCACACACAAACATATTGTCCTCCTCCCCTTTCCACTTTTTTCTCACCCCATACCCCCACTGAGATCCCATTTGTGTATAGTGTATATTGTATAATAGACAATATTGTGTCTACTACATGTTTAAAAACATATTGCTTGTTATTTTTGAGGCTTATTTTAAATTAAAACAAAAATCCACTTTAAAAAAATGATTAAATAATGCTATCTATCAATCACACACATATTTATGTAAAAAAATGAACCTAGGTAGAAGTTTCAATAGGGAATTATTCTTTAAAGTGAATGGAAGTTTCTGTTTAATTGTTTATCAATTAGTTTTGTTGTTCTTTTGTAGGTAACAGCAAAGTTAGAAAAAAAGAAGTTATAACTTTTTATACAGAATAGAAAAAATATCTATAACTAATAAAATGTGTCTTTAATCAGTTCCCCAAAAACATTAAGGAAAAGGAATCATCACTAAGGAAGAATACACTCAAATCAACCAACAAGCATTTATTAGTTACAGACCATGTGCTAGGCATTGTGATAAATGCTAACACTATAGAGAAACAAATAAAAATATTTTTTTCTTTTCACAAGGTATCAGTTTAGGATATTAGAGATAACTAAAACACAAATAGCAAAAATAAGAAGTCCTGTGTCTTGAATTTAGTCCTTTCATAATTCTGGAGTTTGAATGCAGGTATAGACATATGTACATGTTTTCACACAGGAGAGGTTGTATGGTGTATAGGTCATATTGAGTAAAGAAGATCCAGGCTCAACTTCTGTGTCTGACACACAAAGAAACTTTAACCATAAAAAAAAAAAAAACAAAACAAAGTTGCACAGCAGTTGCTGTTCTTTTGTGGATGAGGAATTTTGCTTACTAGGAACTGCCTACACCCATGAAATCATAGATATTGATTTAAAAATTTTTAAAGTATATATAATATACATTCCACTTAAAAGTAGTGAATAGATGAAAATGAAAACTTTTTGTTTCATTTATTATTTTGAATATTAATTTTTTTATTTTACAAAGAACCTTTACTACTCTCTGCCATAATCATAAATATATATATATATATATACATATATATGTGTATACACATACACACACACACACACACACACACACACACACACACATATATATGATTTGTCAGGAATTTAAGTGCATAGAATTTAGGTATTCATACTCAATAAGACCTTAGTCATCATATATAATGCTATTTTATATATGTTATCTTGTATTTAATTGCTAGGTTATATATAAGATGCTCTCATTTACATATGTGTGTTTATGTATATATGTGTGTGTATGTATAGATATATATGAGAGAGAGAAAGAGAGTGAGAGACAGAGAGAAATAGAGAGAGAGAGAGAGAGAGAATATGAGATTAAGGTCTAGAACAGGGGTTATTACCATCAGTTCCATTGGTTTAAAAATGTATATTGTATTAACAGTTCTAAATATAACTTTTCCTTGATAATCCCATATATTTTATTTTTGCATTTAAAGAAATATTTTGAGGAGAGTTTTTATTTTGAGGAGAGTTTCATAGGCTTTCCCAGAGAGTCAAAGGGGTCTATAATACACACATATGCAAACATACATAAACACAGAGACATACACATATACAAATTTAAGAACAACTGATCCAGAAAGGTCAGTCAATAGATGCAACTGGACTTCAAAAATCAATTAACAGAAAATTGCCCATTTTCAAAGTGTATTTATTTCACATTTAAGCTGCCAAACTTTTGGAAATAATTATTTTTTGAAGAATTAAAAGAAATAAACTACAAAGTGTTAGAATACCCAGGTACTTGGAAGAGAAAATAGAAAGCAAATGACAAGAGACTGCCCTCAGTATAATTCAGCATAGATTCAAAACTGGGAGAGACCTTAAAGATCATCAAAGTCCAAACCCCGGATTTTACAGATGAGGAAACTGAGGCTACAGAAGTTAAGTGAGCATCTTCTCATTTGTAAATTCAAAAGATCTATAACTAATTTGGTTTTGACACTCTCTTTAGTAATACATATCATAATCCCTTTTAAGTTATGGTGGGAGGAAAAATCACTTGCCATTTCGCTTGACCAAGAATCACTCTAAATCTAATTCATTTGGTCCTTAGATAAATGAAGCACAGAATATATACAGGCAAGACTTAAAGCTATTCCAAGATGGTAGGGCCTACCAAAATCTGTGCACTCCATTGGCATAACCTTTGATAATTAGGGTCACTTTCACATCAGGGGGAAGCATGGTCATAGAAGTCTCTAAGTATTTCAAAGGAATCACATAATACAGGAAAAATAAAGTCATGACTGTCTTCCCTTGTCTGATTTTTGTTTCTTCTTTACTACATAACCAGAACTTGGAAATCAAGAAGAAGATGGAAAAATGAATGAAAATGGAGAGAGCATACAAAATACTATCATCATCTGAATTCAGAGTATAGGTTTTAATGAAAGATTGCTTATATTACTAAATATTGCTTATATTATTAAATATTGCTTATATTACTAAATAAACAGTTCTCCCAATCATAAATTTTCTATTTAAAGATGGTATTATTCAACTACACTGGACAAGGGAATTCAGCTGTGGCCCATTTGTGAGGTTTAGTTGCAGCAAAAGTGTTGACCATATGAGGTACCATCATTCTGCATGAGTACTTATTAGAAATGATAAGATGTTAAAAAATGATGTTCATGGCATAGGCAATATAAAAGAAAATATGCTTTTAATAGCATATTTTCTCTCGTAGAATGCTATTTCAGACTGTACATTCATCACTGTATATGTTTATATTATTCATTTTTAAACTAAATTGTTCATAGTAATTTTCAAGTTTAATCACAATATGTACATTGAAACACATTCAGTAATTTTACAACGATATGGAAAACAGTGGGTCTAGAAAATAAAATACTGTGAATTAGAGAATCCCAGAGAAATTGTTCAACAAACTAATGGGGCAATTTCTTACTTTATTGAATATTTTATTTTATAATATTTTCCCCATAATGATACAATTATGAATCAATGGAAATTGTGGAATATTGTTGATAGACTTTATTTAGGCATTTGGTTACACCTCTCATGACTCTTGTGGAAAAAATGGAGACCTATGTGGGCTAGTAGAACATTGTTCAGTTAATTCTGAACTGGTTTAATTGGTAGATCCAATGAGGGAATAACCCTAAGGAGATGTGCTTGTCCCTGTGCTATTTAATGTTTTAGTTTCTGTGATTTTTTTTTAAATAAGTAATTTTGATAAAGGTGGGCATGACACACTCATTAATTTAGTAAATGACACAAAACTAACATACTGGATTATGAACAATCCCAGAAAATCTCTAGGGGCTACAACACAGGGTTAATTCAAGAAAGACAAACTTTACTAAGGACAAATATAAAGTCTTACATTTAGGTTAAAAAAATCAACTCTCAAAAATCAACTCATGTAAATACATGACTAGACTGCAGTTTGCCTGAAAATGATCTAAAGGCTGTAGTGGACTCAAATCTGAATGAGTCAAAAGCATGATCTAGCTGGCTAACAAACCTAGTCTGGTGTCAGACTTTAATAAGAGAGGCATAGTATCTATATGAGCAGCCAGGAGGTGCAATGGATAGAGTGCCAGTCTTGGAGTGAGGAAGAGTCATTTTTTTGAGTTCAAATCTGGCCTCAGACACCTATTAACTGTGTGACCCTGGGCAAGTCACTTTATTCTGTTTACCTGAATTCTTCATCTGTAACACCCAAATGGGGTCACAAAGAGTTGGACATGACTGAAACGACTGAACAACAACAACAATAAAGTATCTAGGAAGAAGATATGACAATGTCATCATAGTCTTTTTTCAGACCATATGTGGGAGGAAAGAGAATAAGCATTTACTATGTGCCAGGTGCTGTGATATGTACTTTATAAATATTCTCCACCTTATTTGATTCTCACAACCACCTTGGGAGGGAGTTGTGTTTTGTGTTTGAGGAAACTAAGGCAAACAGAGGTTAAGTTAAGACTTAACTGGGGTCACACTGGTAAGTGTGTGATGTCAAATTTGAACTCTGTTCTTCTTGATGATGGTCACAGACCTCTACCAGGTAGACCAGCTACATCTGAAACACTTCATTGCAATGAAGATATTATATCTGGTATATTTTACCCAGTGTTTATGGAGTACTTGATCTAGACAAAGTCAACCAGAATAGTGACAGTAGCAATTTAATTTGTTATTATATCCCCTAGATGTCTCTGCTGAATTTCTTTCTGTCTTTTCTATCAGAAAGTCATCTCTTATTACCAAGTACTCTTAAAAAAAAGAACAGAAGCAATTAGAAAAACTGATCAATAGACATTGAAAAAAATCTGCCAATATAGTCAATGTTCCACCCCTATCCACAAAACTTTAATAAAAGAGAAGAGGCATGTTTTCTAGTATCTCTTCCTTGTGTCCACCTGTTTTGTTTTGGGTTTTTTTTGTTTTGTTTTGTTTTATTTTTTTAAAAAATGCTTTATGAACTTCTGGTTTACATAATTCATTTCTGTCAGATTTTGAGTTACAATTTCCCCCCATTTTTCCCCTACCCACCACCCCAGAATAGCAGTCCCACAAGATATCCCCTCATCCAATCTGCTCTCTCCCATATCTTCTCCCATACCCCCTTTACTATTAGCGCAAGGTGAATTTCTGTGCCCCAATGCCTGTACATCTTATCTCCCAATTACATGCAAAATAGTATTAATAATAGTATATATATATAAATATATATAATATATATATATATATTTATATATATGAAACATTTAATTTTAAGTCTTCGAATTTCAGATCCATTCCTTTCCTCCCTTGTCACCCACCCACTCCCTCTGGGAAGATAAGCAATTCAGTATGTGTTGTACATATATAACTATGCAAAACATTACCATAGTAGATATATTGTAAGAGACTGCTTACATTTCCCTCCCACCCATCCCACTCCCCACCTGGTCCATTCCCTACTTTTATCCTGTCCCTCTTCCATAGCGGGTACCTCCAATGTCTCCTCCCTCCAGAATGCCCTCCCCTCCATCATCCCCCCTCTCATCCCCCTTCCCCCTACTCTCCTGCAGGGTGAGATATCCCATTTAGTATGTGTGTCATTCTCTCCCTGAGCCAAATTCAATGAGAATATAGTTTTGCTTTTTTGCCTTCCTGTTTTCCCCCACCCCTGCAACCAGTCCCCCTTGCCTCTTCTACATGAGATAGTTTACCCTACCCTGTCTCTCCCCATTTCCTCTTGCCACTTTCCTCTCTCACCTCTTAACTTCACCCTTAAGTATCATCCCTTCCCACCAAATTCAACCTGTGCCCTCTATCCATGTATACCTGTAAACATATATACACACATTCACATATGTATTCATATGCCCATATACCCTTCTTCAATTATTTTCGTACTGAGAAAGGATTCATCAGTGACAGTTATTGTTTTACCATGTAGGAATGTGAATAGTTCAACTTTGATATGTTCCTTTTGATTTCTTTTCCCTTATTACCTTCTCAAGCATCTCTTGCTTCTTGTGTCTGAATGTCAAATTTTCTATTCAACTCTTGTTTTTCCCTCAAGAATGCTTGAAAGTCCTCTATTCCACTGAATGACCATATTTTCCCCTGAAACAAAATACTCAGTTTTGCTGGGTAGGTGATTCTTGGTTTTAATCCCAGGTCCTTTGCCCTGTGGAAAATCATATTCAATGCCCTTTGATCCCTCAGTGTAAAAGCTGCCAGGTCCTGGGCTATTCTGATTGTGTTTACACAATATTGAAATTGTTTCTTCCTGGCTACTTGTAGTATTTTCTCAATGATCTGGGAATTCTGGAACCTGGCTATAATATTCCTAGGAGTCTTCTTTTTGGGATCTTTGTCAGGAGGCTATTGGTGGGTTCTTTCAACCTCTATTTCCCCCTCTGGGTCTAAAACATCAGGGCAATTTTCCTTGAGAATTTCTTGAAGGATGATTTCTAGGTTCTTTCTTTGATCATGGCTTTTAGGTAGTCCAACAATTTATCTGGAATCCAGATCCAGGGAGGTTAATGCAAGAGTCATTATCCTCCAGACTGATTGCTGGATCCCCCTAGAGTTCAAAGGCCAGGACCTGAAGCTGCACCTGAAGCTGCAAAATGTCATCTGTGCCATGTCTCCTCAGCTGCTTCTAGCCCCCAGGGGAAAAAGCAGACGTGTTCCCAAATACTGGTCCCAAAGTCCATAGGGTACTAACCTCTCACTGAATCCTAGGCATATCTGTGTTTATAATTCTTGAATCGCCACAGCTGCTGTTGTTCTGGGGTCTCTCCAGCTGGCTGCTGTCCCAGCTGCCCTGGGGCTAAAACCATGACTCAGGCAAGCCTTTGCTTGCTCCCAGAGTGCTGCTGGCTGCTCCCTTCAGGGCTTCCAGGCTGTCCTCGGGGGTAGGTTAGCTTCTCTGTTCTGTTCTGGGGTTGCTGGAGCTCCAGAAGTTGTTCAGAGTCCCCTTTTACATGATTTTTAAGTGGTGTGGGCTAGAGCGTTGTGGAAGTGTTGTTTCTATTCCTCCATCTTGGCTCTGCCCTCAATTGTTTTTTTTTTTTGTTTGTTTGTTTGATTTTTTGTTTTTTTTTTTTTTGGAGGGGGAAGGTAGGGAAGTTGGGGTTAAGTGACTTGCCCAAAGTCACATGGCTAGATTTTGTGTTAAGTGTCTGAGACTGGATTTGAACTCAGGTCCTCCTGTCTCCAGGCCAGTACTCTATTCATTGCACCACATAGCCTTTTTCTTTACAATTTTAAAGCTTTAATTTTTAAATGTTTTGTGATGATTGCTCTTCCAGTATATGCTTTTTATTTTTTTACTTATTGTATGGGTCCTCTTGTGACTGCTATATTCTCCTTGTATCAGTTCAGGTAAGCCTTTCCTTGCTTCTTTTAATTCCTTAGATTCATTATTTCTTACAGAATGGTAACATTCTATTACACTCTTTGATCAAAATGTGTGTAGCCATTCCCCAATTAAAGGGAATTTACTTTTTTTCAATTTATTAGCCACCACAAAAAGTGGTATTTTGGTACATAGAGAACCTTCCTCTTGGTCAATGACCTCCTTTGAATGTATGCCTATCAGAGGAATTGCTGGGTTAGAGGGCATGAATATTTAATCCCATTAATTTGCATAGTTCATCATTGCTTTTCAGAATCCCTCAGTATGACTGCCTTTCTATGACCCCACCAAAACGGATGATGCTTTCTCTGTCACATGATAACCTCCTTAAGTAAAGAGCTATCATATGGAAAAGACATTGATCCTATTGACCCCAGAAGATAGAACAAAGGGAAAGAAGTAGAAGGTGTGATGAAATGAATTTACCTTTGATATAGATAAGTTAAAAAAAAAGTCCTAACAATTAAAATTATTTATACCTCCTTATTTTATGTCATTACGCAAATTCTGAATAAGCACTTCATGGGCACATCACCAATGGTGTCCCTTCCAATTCTGAGATTCTGAGTTTTATGATTCTGTGAAATATCTTAATGAAAGATATTAAAACATTTCATTGGAAGGTAGTAGTAGTGGGCTGTCTGTATATTTAATGGAGGAATTAAGTGGATTTTGGATATCAGGAATTATAATAATAATAGAAATAGTAATATGATTATGATAACTAATATTTATATCTACCTTCATCAAGCTATGTCATTTTAAGCTTTGCAAAGTGCTTTACAGATAGCATCTCATTTAATCCTCAAAATCACCCTGGGATGTAGGTTCTATTATTGTTCCCATTTTACAGAAGGGGAAAGCTACAATCAAAAGTTAGTAAATGGCAGAACTGGTAACAAGAGTCCTTCCCTTAGGATACCACATCCATCACCCTTGCTCCTTTATAATTATCATCACATTCCTTCCTGCTAGAAGTGATTGCAGGAAGAGCTAAAACATAATAAGGAATCTGTAACATGTAAACATTTGTATTGGCAACCACACTGGCAAACACAGGATAAATAAAAACAGGTCCTTAGATCTGCTTAACTAGGAAAAATAGCTGTTTAAGGGATCAACAATCTTTTTTAAATTACATTCACTAGTTCAGAGGAAAAGTCAGTACCCTGAACTTCAGAGGAAATACAAACAAAGAAAATGTAGAGAAATAAAGACCAACAGACAGGGCTGGGATAGCCTGAATCAACTATACATTTTATATACATCCTTGGATTGAGAAAGCCTTTACATCTGAGCAGTTGGGGAGCTCTGAACATAAGGACACTCAGAATTTTGACCAGGGAATCACAAGATCCCTCTCATAAGCAAGCCCCCAAAGCAAAATACCAGCTCAGAGTAAATACATATATATTTCTCTGAGTCAGAAGGCATCCCAACCCTCCTGACTCCGGGCCTAATTAGAAATTAACAAAAGGTGTGAAAGCTTTCCTACAGGCAAGTCTCCCATAAGCTAGCTTCCCTTCATGGGCTGCAGGTGAGGTATATTAATGGGCAGGGAAGATCTTAAATTGAATTAACATTAGAGCATTACAGAAGTAAATGTACACACACAAAATATTTACTTATAAAAAATCGAGAAAAAATTGTCTTGATAGTTGATTCTTTAATGTGGGATGAATTTAATTGAACTTAATGAATTTTGAACCTCGGAAAAAATTTAATCCTCTCCACAGAATGTTAAAAATCAATGTTCACGCTTTCCTAAAAAAGCACCTAAAACTTAAGATAGTATATTTCATTATTACATTGGACATATATGTTCACTGAGCATTGAACAAGAGTATATGGGAAAAAAAAACAAAACTACTGTAGGCAATATTTAGGTGACCAAGGGAAAGACTTTCTTACTAAGTGGTACATGGCACAAAGATGAATTTCTTAGTTCTTCCTTATGAAGGTCAGGCATTCAGGAATCCAGGATGGTAACATTTTAACTCATTCTTAAGTATGCTAGATGTAATATACTAAATGTCAGGATAGCTCTTTTACCCTCTGTCTTCTTATCCCTAAATTCCTAGATTATTGATGCAGAGAGTAAAATGTCTAAATAGCATAGCCAAGCTATCATTTTCAAAACCTTTATCTTAACAGAGCACCAGTATCCTGTAATCCTGACTCAATGAAGTGGCTGAACAAAATGAGGTATTGATAAATCCTGAGACTTTTGTCCAATGTAAGCCCAAGAGATTTCTGTTGGTGGGGAGAACTAGCAGCAGTACCTCTATAGATCCATGAACAGTGGAAAGTGTGAAAGGTGAATTCTCAAACCTGGCAGCTTCTGTGGCCTTGAACAGCTAGGTCTTGGCTGGGGGTAGAATTGGGCGGGACTTAGTCTTGACCTGCATGTCTGACATTGGAATTTCCACTGGGGGTGATTTTTCATCAGAAGCTGTACTCCCACTGAAATGACCTGAACCCAGTGCACCTGTACTGTCTCCACCAGCCTTGTTACCCTAGTGCTCCTAAGAAGCAGGCTAAATCCATTCAATAATAAAGCACCACCCCAAAGCATTTCATAGCATTGAGAATTGTTAGCACTGACTGGGAACTTCAAAACACCATCCCATTGGAGGTTTTCAGGACTGCAGGGTTGTAAAGAATATGGGAAAGGACTATAGAATGCTGGTGGAAGTAAGAATGACTACAGTGTAGGAAATAAAGTATGATAAATAAAATGTGTCTGCATTAGCTGTATTTTCTAGAGGAAGCATCCTCTGAAAGATTTATTAGAGACTCCTCCATAGTACCCACAGAAAGGTTCATAATGGGACAGTGTGCCACGGCTCTTTGTGAGGAGTTGGCATGCAGATCTGGGGAGAAAAAGATGTTTAAGAAAGTTTTATTGAAGAAAGGAACATGAAGCTGCTACTGAGGGACTAACATTAAACAATGATGTCATTTGCACTGATGTTCCATTGTTTCTGAGAAACAATAAGCAGACAGAAAAGAGGCTGGGAAAGCATGCAATTGTAAGAGAAACCAATGATGATTAAGCAGCTAGCTGAATTATTTTCCCTTTTCACTATCCTTACCATGGAATACAATTTGAACTTTACATTCATGTCCAAAAGATCCCAAGGTAGATTAAGAATAGAGAGGAGCAATTAAACTCAACCAACATATATTGAACAACTAATCTTGGGGGAATATAGCAATGAATGACTTAGAATACTAGAAGAGGAAAGGACCTTAGAGAACATGTCATTCAACCCAATATTTTATAGATGAGGAAACTGAGGTCCAAAAACATGATGTCTACTTTCCAATAGCTTACAGCCTAGTCAGGGAAATTAGACAAGTAGAAAAATGACTATTATATAACATAGAAAGAGGTAAGTATAATTTTAGAGAGAGGTACAAAATCCTATGGGAATAAAGGGGAGGAAAATGTTGTTCACAAACTTTACAAATCTGAGAAGGATTTATGGAGAAGAGATCATGTAAGCTGGGCCTTGATGGATGGATGGATAAGAGTTTTGATAATTTAGGGAAGGAGAGGTTCAGAGGAGGGGAAAGGGCCTTCAGGCAGAGGGAACACTGGCAAGGAGCAAGGATCCAGAGATGAGAAAGTGTGTTTAGGGAACACTGACTAGTCCTGTTCATTTGGATTATGGAATGCCTGAAGGCAAGTAGTGACTGAAAAGATTAGTATTAGATATGTATTTGTTATTGCAATAGTTGAACAATATAGGCCAGGAAACAAATAAAATGAATCAAGCCAAGTCAACTAATATTTATTGAGTAACTACTATGTGTGAGAGTCCCTGTGGGAGGTCCTGTAGGGTAATGAGAGGAAGGGGGAAGTAATATACTTGGCTGCTTAATCCTTACTGGTTACTCACTTCACAGGAGGATTCTTCAAGTTAGAATCCATTCCCAAGTAGTCCCAGCCTCTCTGGTCACTACAAGCGGTCAGCTTTGGGGATTTACTTTCCATTTGATGAGAGGGGAAGGGATTATTTTTGCCCATCAGCAGTCCCTGTTGTGAAACCTATCACAAATTCAGAAACTGCAGAATGTCATTTTGTGCTAATAACCTGCTAAAAGGTGCTACTTAGTGCCTGTGTCCAATGGCTCTGGCTCATTCTAACCATGGTAATGATGTAAGATGCCCCAAATTAGTGAAATGGTCTCGAAATCTTAAAACTGAAAGTAGAACTGGTAGAAAAAGAAAAAAAAGAAAGTTGCAAAGCTAAAGACCCAGGAGTCATTGGTAAAATTGGTGGCTTGTAATGTGTTAAATGTGTTTATTTGCACTTCCAAAGTTCAGATTTCCTCATACATTTTCATACTGATGGAGATAAAATGCTAAAGTCTTAAATCCCTCTATGCCATGCTGAGTTGCTAAGGGCTGTTGAGTTTTTGTTATTTCTCCTCTCGAGTTAGCTCTGATTATGCCTGCTGAGTGAAAAATTTGTATTTGCCGACAGAAATAGGAACCACACCACGTGCACTTGCACTCGGCAAATGCTCCAATACATCACAAAGATTTGCTCAACCCACCTTCCGAGGCCAAATCGAGCATGTTATTTTCTGTTTAGATCTGATTCTGGAGCCTATCAGTCAGGAGTGTTTTCCAATCTCTGATTAAAGCCAGGCCTACAAAGCTGGAAGTGTTCACACACAGTCTCATTAGAGCACTGGATGGAGTGACCCAGGCCTTCTAGCACAAAGCTCTCAGTGAACTTCAAATATGAGAGTGCATCAATCAAATCCAAGCAAGGCTTTTATGTCATTTTTTCTACTTTGCCTTTAAAGTCCTATAGGAATGCCCTTTTCAGCTGTACAGCCAAGGAGCATTCAATAGAAACAAAAAAAGCAAAGAACTCCATCCCCACCTCCCAAATGGGTATGATTTTACATCCCCCACAAAACACTAGAAAGGCTTCTGCGTGCTTTAAATTATTTAGCATGGCCAACAATGAGAGAGAGAATATATTTTCTTCACTCAATGGGTCTGTATTAATTATTAGTGCCGATTTGAAAGGTAAACCAATAAGGTCAACGTATATGGAATTGTATATTATATGTTTCAAAAAAAATCTAGCTGAAAGATATTGGGAGGGTGGGAGAAATCAAGGTTCAAGCAACCTTTTCACAGCCTTCTTCTTTTTGTACTTTCTATTACTCTTAGGGAAAGGAAGAAAATGAAGAAGAAAGCAAAGAAGTAAGTGAATCTTAAGAGTTTTGGCAGGAAAGATAATTGAGACACAATTCTGAGAAAGAAGTCAGGTATTTAGTTAGTGTTTGTTCTAAACATTGCTCAGGATGCAGAATACATTTAAAAAGCAGATCTTTAAAATATAAGCTTAAAGAAAAACAAATCTAGTTCCATTTTCCCTCCTAGTATTGGAGTAAAAAAAAAAAAACTGTACCAACTCAGTTAACATAATTGTGGCATCAGGTTCTTTTGCCAAAAACCAAAAACAAACAAACAAACAAAAAAAAAAACTGCAACACAATGACAATTTCCTTGGGAATTAAATAAAGTGCAATTTGGGAGCTTAACCAATGACATAATTTAAAAGAAAAAAACAATTCTTTAGCACAGGACAAGAGAAGTTTTGTGAGTCTGACAGTTTCTTTAAAGAAGTCAATGACTCATCTCCACAGCACAGTCAAAGCTGCCCCAACGGGGAATAGCAATAGGCTGAACACTGAATGTACATGGCGATATTGGTCAGATATATTATTTTTCTCCTGGAATTCCCCTTTTATGTATATATGCTTCTGTTTCTGAACGTTACCAAAATAAGAGATGAAAATTCCCCGTACTTAGGATTACTTCTCCCTTTCAAGTGTGTTCTGGGGGCACGAATTTAGAGCAGTGTTTCCTTCACTCAGGTTTATTTTTTTCCCTTCCTTTTTAATTTAGCATGTGTTCCTTTACAGGCCTTCAGATGTTGGAAGAATTATGCAGATTTTATAAATGAGTACTAGAGCAGTATGCCACTTGATACTACCCCATCTGTGCTTCCCTCACAGCGTTTGACGGGGCATCTGTGTAAATGACTTTTTTTTAAAGTTAATTGGCATATTACATAAAACTTAATGGACTACCTGTTAAAAAACTTTTGTTCATTTCAGCACTTCTCTCTCCTTCCTAAGGCTGATGTTTTCCTTTGTTTCTGGTCAGACTGAAGGAAGTCCTTCTTAGAAAGACTTAGAAAATGCAACAGAGAAAGGATCTTGGTTTGAGGGCTGGAATGAGGTCCAAGCCCAAGTCTCTAATTTTAAAGATGAGGAAGTGGAGCTAGACAAAGGTTGACTAATTTGCTCATATTAACACATATAGTAAGTAGCAAAACCAATAACTTATGACATGTTCTCTGCTGGCAAATTCAACTTTCTTTTCAGTTTTCCTACTGAATATTTTAGGGAATATTGAGTAATTTGCTCAGATTAACAGGGATAGTAAATACCAAAACCAATATTCCATACCAGGTCGTCTGCCTGCAAATTCAACTTTCTTTTTAATTTTCCTGCTGAATATTCTGGCAAAAAAAAATGGGATATTCTTTTTGGAAAAAAATCAGATTATAATAAAAACTAACAGTTGCACCGCTTTAAGTTTTGAAAAATATTATATATACATAAATATATATGTATAGAAATAATAATGATCGTTATTAGAACTTATTTCATGTTTAAAATTTGTGAAGTACTTTACATACTATATTTCATTTGATCCTCACAACAACCCTGTGAGACAGGTACTCTGTCTGATTATTACCTTTTGACTTAGGAAACAGCCTGAGACATTAGATGACTTCTTTGCCTAGAGTCACACAGCTGGTATATGTTTGAGGGAGAATTTGAATTGAGGTCTTCTTCCTGACTACAAATCAAGAATACTATCTACAAACTGGTTTCTTAGGTGATCTTTGCAAAAATCCTGTGAGAGAGATGTTATTATCTTCATTGATCAGTTGAATATTACATTAAATATTTGATGTTTTGGTACATTGTGGTTGAGTGAAGACTGTACTAAGTGAAATATTTCAAAGGATGGTAAACAAGATTTTGGCCTACTGTCATCTATCATCTTATCAAAGCCCTGTTTAGAGGATTTTATAAATCTTTATAATTTATTGAACACTTAATTTTGCTATGTAACTATGTAGCCTATATGTTCTTTCACATAGAGAACATTGAAGGTTTTTGCATGTACTTCCCAGAGGAGAAAAAACTGTACCTTCCTCAAAAGGCCACAGTTTATAAGACTCCTCTGTTTTCTTTAGAATATTCTTACCTCAGTTTAAAGTTATGTCATCAAAACACCAAGAATATCTGGACTGAAAGTGTCTTGTTATTTTAACAAAACGATAAGCATCCAAATAATCACTATATGTATAAATGAATATATGTATATAACAATTATATTTGAGTTTATTTTATACATATGTAACTTCTAATAATGTGTTTTATATGAATTTAACATAATTATATATGTATAACATATGTGTGTGTAATACACACACAATATTTGATATTACAAAGTTATAGACAGAGGACCATGCTAGGGAAAGAAGAGGAATGAAGCTTTTTAGTATATTTTCTTTACTAGGAAATATGTGTTAAATTATTTTTAGAATGAATTGTGGAAGGAGCTGTGACTATTTGTCACTGGGGCCTCCATACTCATTTATTTTTCCATCTGACATGAAGCATTGACCTCAGTTAGAAAAATGTTAGATATCTACTCAAGGAGTTTCCATTTTAATAACAACATGTTGCAGGTTGGGGAGAGGGAGACCAGGTTTTATCTACAATGCTTAAAAATCTAAATCTATAAAAACTCTTTACCCTTTTCAATCTATGAAATCTTTTTTTTTGCTATAATTTTAATGAGAAATCATTTGTTTATGATTTTGGTCACCAAAAAGTTAATTTACCCTAAGCAATAAATTGACATTGGTATATTCCAGCTCAAATGACCTATAGGTCTGGAGATGTTATTTGAGACTTTATAATTTATTGAGTACCCACATTATGCTTGTCTTTGCTATAGTTGGGGGCTTTGTGCTTCATCATGGTATGTGACAAATTTATGATTCAGGTTTTTCAAAGGATATAGTGCACTGGGTACAGAAGTCTAAATGTCACAGGAATCGAATTTGACCTTGAGTTTACCTTAACTAAACAACAAAATAACCTGATCAATGGGGACCATTATTGGTCTTCATCTGAAAGACTCAACAAAAATGCACATACTCCAAGTAGGATTTAGAACAAAGTAACAATGCTCAATGGTTAAAAAGTATAATTATGTGATTTTGAATAAATTTGAAGTATGAATAGAATTCTCAAACTATATAAATCTTTAAGACACACACAAATGTTCTTGGGATGACACAGGATGACAATTTAATCTAATGGTAACAGAAGTTTGTATGCTAATTTGTAGAATAAAAATATTGGTGATATTCAGTGCCTCAAATGGCAGTGTATAAAACTTGCTCCTATTGGTAAATTTAACAATTGAAGGAGAGAAAAAAGAAATGACAAATTGACCATGAAAAACTTTGAAAATTTAATATTTTTGTGTTTATAGACCAACTTTCCCCTACAATGGTGAAAAAGTACTTTACAAAATCTTAGTTGGGAGATAATCAAATTCAGTTTTTTTTTTTTATTTGTGCAACAAGAGTTCTAGAAAAATTCTATCCTTTCATTTCTCAGCATTTGTACTTTCGATACAAGCTGGAAAACAAAAATAACTCAAAGAAATACTGAAGAAATTTTAATAAAATGTTTTGAAAGTTCTACAGAACCAGTTTTATATTCTGGAAAAAATGTGGAAAAAATAATTGTGGGAATTATATTCATAATCTTTCTACCATTTAGATTCATCTTACTATCTTGCAAGAGTGAGGAGTAAGTACTCAGCACTCATCAACATCAACAAAAGGATTTATCAATAACGTCTATGCGGTGAGGAAAAGTTAAGTTCATAATGGGCCATGTCCCTTAAATATGAGTCATTTCATAGCTTAAAAAAGAAAAAAAAACCTGTCATAGGGACATTTGACCAGCTTTTGGCTTATAAGCCACAACTTCTTTTCTAAACAATATATCCATGGTGACTACATTAAAATTAATAAAATCTTCTCTGAATGCAAAAAGAGACTTAATCATCTCTCTGAGATCATTGATAGACACTAGGAAATCTGGATAACTTCCACTTCTTTAACAAGTCATCACGATCATTTAATTTTCAGACACTTTGTTATGACCATTATTTTTTTTCCATTTTCATGTTAAAACTTCACGGTCTTTACATCCATCATGGAAAGTCAGATACTCGTGTTTGTTCATCTCCAGTATTTTAACCTATACAAGTTTTGGTTTTTTTTTTTTTTCAAATTCAAAAATGGAAAACAGATTTCTCAAGTCCTAAAAGTCTCAAAATGCAATAAGACTTGGGCAAATGAGAGAAGATTAATATACCACCAGTGGCACTGACAGGGAAACAAAATGAAAGAGACCAAAGTTAGAGAATTTCCTAAGCCTTATTTTTCAGGACTAGGTGTGTATGGTTTCTTTTTTTTTTCAACTACCCAAATAAAGTGTTGAAGTGACTAGAAGAAGGTGAGAGAGCCCCCAAACAGCACTTTAAAATGCTTTACATTTTCACAAAAACATTTGAGATCCTGGTTCTTTTAAGAGTCCTTTCATATGTGATCAGTCAGGGACAGTGACTTTTGTGAGTTAACACAAAAGTAGAACCGCACTTTTAAGTGTTCTTTCTCTTTAGAGATTTAATGTGCTTTATAATATCTCTGAGATCAGTCAGGGAGAGAAGAGAAGAAAGAAATTTGATTTTGAGCCTGGACCAAAGCTCAGTGACTTGAGAGGCACCTAAACATAATGAAAAGGAAGAAATTTCAAAGAGAAAGTTGGCAGCTATGACCAGAATCCACAGGGCTAGCAGGACTCACATCAACCATACTCAGATTTAGAGGGGCACACTGTGATCTCTCTTGATGCCATTGACACTTCAAGGTCCGGCTTCATTGGGGAACAGTCCAGTAAAAGAACATCTCCAAAGGACACAGCATGGTAGCAGTATTGAGGAAGACATGAAAATGCCAACACCAAGGGGCCCACTGTTGTCCTTTTCTCCTCTGAAAGATCACACACATCTGGTGGAAGCAAAAGTCAACATCTGAAATGTGGTGCTTTTTCAAGCTTGACTTGAATGATATAAAGTTGGATATATAATGGTTAGATATTCACCTTTCTGACCCGGGTTCAAGGCAATCTGGGACCCAGGAATTTACTGATTTCTGGTAGTCATTGCTTATCTCCTGGTGGGTGACATTCTACCCTATCAGCCTTCTTGAAGAAAAACAGCCAGCAGGTGAACTCATGTCAAAATATTGGAATTCAGTACATAGAGACCCCATCATTCAGCCCCATCCAACCTGTTCCATATTATATGGATTTCTGATCTCCCTATTGAAGCTAGAAATTGGCATCCAAGTGAATTTATGTGTAAATCATCTATACTTCATTTAACTCCTCTCTATATATGCAAAATAAAGTAGAGGATTAAACCACTTATATACTGATTTTTCAAGCCCAGGAAATGTATATCGGTTTGGTAGATAGAACAAGTACTTGATTTGTTCAAATGATTGTTGAATCTTCTATTTTGCCTTTTTTAAGCAGACACAACTCAAAACATTAAAGAATTTGGTAAATTCTTCTGACCTTTGGGCACATGCAAAGGCAAGAAAAGGAAAGGTCAACTAGGTGTATCTCAATTTTACCTCATCTTTAGTGCCATCTCATTCCAATTTAGAGTGCTGAGGAGAAATTGAATTTAGTGGCTACCGAATGCAGCCAAAATGATTTTAAAAATTATTAGAACAAAAAATATAATTCATAATAAAGTGAAGAATGGAATCCAGTCAGATGTCAATTATAAATTTCATTTCTTTTTTTTTTTTTAAGTCACAAAACTGGATCTACTAACTAAGGTTTTTATATGAAGTTTTTTTTCAAAGTCCCACTCTTAAGATATAGAAACAAACAAAAAATAGTTCCTGGGGTTAAAAAGTTTATATTTAAATGGATTTTGGTTTCATAGCACAGCCTTTATGAGGGTACTACTAAAAGCCAAAAGATGAAATGTAACCGATCCTTATTTAATCCAATACAAACTAATGTGTTCTAATGTATCTATCTAATTCCAAAAGCATTAATTAAACTATTCACTCTTGGATAAGGACTAAATTGACACTTTATCTTTCTATTTTGTAAAGAATTTAAAGTAATTGTGAAGTTTTGGGAACCATTTACCTTGGAAATATCAATTATCACTGAAGAGTTTACCAAGATACTGAGAAAGCTTTTGCAGAGATATGCTCTTGTTTTCACTTATAGTAATATATTCACTGTCTATACAATGTTTCTGGTTTTAACTTATTTCATCTTGGATCATTTTAAACAAAATTTCCCACATTTCTCTAAATTCCTCTTATTTATAATTTTTTACAGTGCAATTCTTTTGGATAAAGATAGCACATTTTGAGCAACCATTGCCCAGTGAATTCTGCTAGGAGTATTTTGGGATATATGAAATGTTCTTGCACGTGGTTCTTGAGTGAGGAGAATGTTTATAAACAAAACCACCCCCAAACACACACACATACACACCCACACACAACATAGGAAAAGGTACTTTAGTTGTTTTACCAGAAATTATTTAATAGAAAAGTGAAAAAGAATGATTTAACTTGCAACATTAAGTTGAGCTTTAACTTAATTTCTTCATTCGTAGAATATTTTCTCACAGTATTTCATTTGGATTATTATTTACAGAGGGCAATTGAGAGAATCTATTTACTTGTTCTTATAAAATCTTCATGAGAATTATCTACACAGGTGTCAAGAGAACCTTTAATTAAAACATGAAGAGGGAGCAGGAAGTCTTTAAAATTTTTTCTCCATAGAAAACCCCATATTTAAAACCATACATTCATTCACATCCAGCCTCAGAATATTTTATGAACTGCTCAAAGACATCCAATGATGCCAAAAGTGGATGAATCAAAAATCATTGCAGGAAAAACTAGATAGATGGAATTTTCTATTCTTTTTAAGTTTGTGACATATATTTAGATGTCTATTTTGTGGAATTATTGTATCAATTCCTTTGCTTTGTGGAAAGTCATTGTGGATAAACAGTTAAGTTAGGTCCAGTATTGACTAATAATAGCTTGCATTATTATAGAATGTTAGGGATTACATATTGCTTTACAAATATTATCTCATTTTGCTCTCCCAACAATCCTTGGAGATAGGTATTATTATTATATCATTTTTTTTTTCAATTGAAGAAACTGAGACAGATAGAAGTGAACTTATTTGCTCATGATCACACAACTAGTTTGTATCTGAGGCAAGATTTGAACTCAGGTCTTCCTGTCTCCAAGTTCTGTATTCTATCCACTTTGCTGCCTAGCTTCCTATAAGGGGAAGAGAGCAGGTGGGGAAATTTTACAATGATACTAAGGCATTTTTTCAGTTAAAAGACTCATATTTTCTACCTAAATATTCAACAATAGCTATAGTACAATTATGTCTTAGAAGAGTACATCTAAAGAATTAAATTTTTATGAGACTCAAAGTAAAATAAAGAAGCACCTAGTAGATTCAAATGGTCTTCTGACTTTCTAGTGAAAAATATGCACAGAAGTGATTCAAGAAATATAGTAAATTTATGATCAGCCAGAGAGTAGTCTAATGATGTCACCAGATTAAGGGATGGCAGATGGAGAATCTCAGCACTCTCCAAATGTGAAAAGCCCTGAAGTAAGACCTCCACCACATTGGAAGTGTCTTCTGTGGAAAAGCATGGATTAGAACCACAAGAGATGGAAAGGCATTGATAATTGGAGACCTGTATGTATGGTGCAAATATCCAAACTTATGGCACAAGAGATCCATTGACATAGTCAATAATCCATTTTTAAGTTCTTACTATAATATTATAAGAAGCAAAAGGCAGTTCTTACTCTCAGAAAACAAGCAAATATACACATACAAGCAAGCTATAGACAAGATAACTAGTAATTAACAGAAGGAAGGCACTAGAAACGAGGGCTGGGAAAGGTTTCCTGTACAAGACAGGGTTTTAGTTGGGACTTGAAGTAAGCTAGGGACATCAGAAGACAGAGATGAGGAGGGGGAGAATGCTAGGCATGGGGGATATTTGAAGAAAATGCCTGGAGCTGAGAGATGGATTGTTGCATCTGGATTATTAGATCTGTTTTTCTCTCTTTTGTTTCTTTGGTGAGGCCTGTCTTTGCAGTTTCCAGTTTTTTTTCCTAATCTGCCCGATATTTTTGGTCTGTAGGTCATAAATTCTGCTCTCATAATTCCCATTCCTCTTTTGAACCAGTCAGGAGCCACATGTGATTGTTTCATATTTCCCTTACATTTCATAGGGTCCTCTGTCTCATCAACCATTGTTTTTTGGTTTTTACAATATTTAATAATAATTACCTATACTCATTGTCTTAATCTGGAGGTCATAATTCTTTCTATTGTTATTCTCCCACCCCCATTAAGTTATCTGCTTATGCTCAAAGTCTTTAAGTTTTCTTTTCCCTGAGAAAATTTTAGTTTTTCCACCCCACTCCACCATGCCTTATGTGCCACTATTGCTCACTTTCTGACTCTCTCTCTCCTCTGATTGTGGTTTTCTTGGAGGTTGGATTTCAAAACATTTCAGTCTCCTACCAAGCTTGGAAAGTCACAGTTCACCAGCTTAGTTTTCTGCTCCAAGTGACTTTTGGATGGATCAAACTGACTGGAGTTAGATGCTGAGCTCTTTCCCTCGGGCTTGATGGAGTATACTTAACAGCCACATTCCCCCATTCCACACTGAAACCCAATGTCTTATTCTGGTGTACTATCCTACTCCCACTGTTCCTCAACTCTTTGGCCTGTCTCTATCAATTCAGAGATTGTAATGCTGGTACTTGAACTGTCTGCCATGATGTTGGCTGTCATTTATGGCCCCAAGCAAGTTTCTGCTCCTGCAGAGATACTTCCTTGCTGACAGGCTATTATGACCTGATTAAAATTCTGCAGCCTGGAGCACAGGTCTGCAGGGTACTGAAGGGTTGGGGGGCATAGTGTATGGGGTTGGGTTTTGTTACAAGACCATTGGTTGGGTCCTTGAGTCAACTAATGTTGCCTCCCTGCCATTAAGTGTGAGGTGGGAGAGTGATGCTAAATGATCTCAGTGTAGAAGTCAGGTTATTTCTTTTTCTTCAGTTATCTTTTGGGTGTCTGGAGGTTGTTGAATTTTTATCTTTTGTGCATAATTAATGTTTTAGGGAAGTCTGAAAGGTTGTGAGGGGAAGGAGAAAATTTCTAGGCCACCATCTTGTTACTCATATGACCCAGAAGAAGAAATTGATTTTCTCATTTTTGGAATGGCAAAGAGGTCAATGTCATTCTATCAAAGAGGATGTGCCAGGGTGTAAGGTCTAAGAAAACAGAAAAGGAAGGGAAAAGGTTGTTTTTGGTGGGTTTTTAATAGAAGAGGATTATTTATGTTTGATTCTAAAGGTGATAGGGAGCCACTGAAGCTTACTGAGTAAAAGGGTGACAAAGTTGGATCTATGCTTTAGAAAAAAAATACTCTGACAATTGAATAAAGGATGGGTTAGAGTGGAAAGAAATTTATGATCATTAAACTGACCAATAGTCTATTGTCATAATATAAGCTTGATGTTGTAAGGACCTACATGAGGGTGGTAGCAGTAAACATGTGCCTTTTAGTTTTCCCATTTAATGAAAAAGTAGGATTATCATGTTTTGTGATTATGATCCTTGAAATGTAATAGTTTTTCTTTGAATTGAGATATTTGAATGAGCTCATATATTAAGTTTTAAAACCCCTCCAAATATCCATTTAGAGCTTAATTACCCAATTCACAAAAGATACAGTGGAACATTGAACTTCTTATCTCCAAAATAGTTCGCTTAAAAACAGGATAGATAGCTGCAAGATAAATCAACATTTGTGTATGTATTAAGAAAATGATATAAAAGACATCTTCAACATTTGGATGATAGGAAAAGAAGGAAGGCTGGTTGTGTAGTGAGAACATCAACAACAACAAAAAAACAGTCTGGTATCCATGAGAAGCTTAAAGACCTAGAAGATGCCCCTCCCCCAATACATAAGAGAGAACCTCTGTGTCAGAGGTTCTTTTGAGAGATATAGACAAGGTAATAATGGATGAGAGCTGGTTTGTTGTCATCTGAATATGGGAAGAGAGCTTTACTTAACATAGTGAGCCAGTGAATCTCATTTAAAACATTGAAGTAAACATTAATAAGACATTGAGGCATTGCTTATTTTGACGTGAATGACAAACCAAAATAAAATTGTTTTCTTAAACACTCAATTTTTACCTAAGAAGCATTTTTCTATATTGATTATATGAACATAGTTGTATTAGTTTGAAATGATAATCCCTCTATTACAGCATTTGTTGTGGACTTTCAGGGACAGATTAGTGCTCAGGGAGAGCAATTGGGCTTCCAAACTATAGGTCCCTTGAAGGACACTGAATGGGGCTGTAAGAAAATATTGCTTCCCTCCCCAAGAATTCACATTCCCTACCAGGAAAGAGAGAATGTATTCATTCAAGAATATTTAAGCTCTCACCTTATGGAAAATGCAGTATTACATTCTGTGGAAGGTACAAATGTAAAAAGTAGCAGTCTATGACCTCATAGAGTTTACAATCTAAAGAGCAAGAATTATTTGTTGCAGCATATGAGCACTTGGTCTTACTAATTATGAACTTCACTGACAGTTAAAACATCATCTTAAAAATGAAAAAAAATTTTTTACTAGTTACATTATTTTATCTTTTTTAAATCATTGTCTAGTGAAAGCAAAACAAATAATGACATTATTTGGGACAAGAGACAAAAGTCTTAATTTATTCATCAGGTAGGACAAATGATATTTCACAATAACATCTAATATTGTAATTTCTAATCTATTTATTTTTGTTTGGTAGAACATTTACATTGAATGAACCAAGCTATAGATTGTGAAAGATGTTGTATTGTCCTTCAGAGATGCATCATCTACTGCTTGAGGCCAAGAAATGAGTAGTTTCCATAATTAGTATGGGAAATTGAATAATTGGGCTGTGGGTTATGAGTTTTTTTTTTCTGTGAGAAGAAAAACCATGTAATCTGCAAGTACTAGTCAAATGGGTTTATTTGATTTATTTTTTTTAGCACACAATTATCTTGTGTTCGTTTAACATAAATTACAAAATAAATATTCAGAACTTTTTTTTGGGTCCTCTCTTATCAGTAAAACCACATAGCAGTTCTTTAGTGAACATAGAAACTTCTCAAAGACTTTTTCTTAAATGAAAATGTTCTGTTACTGTCTGATTTTTAACAAAAAAAAATTAGTTGTGAAATTTTATAGAAAGCTTAATAAATAATAAAAAGCATTTTCCCTAATTCTTCCTAGATTAAAAGGAAATTTTGTTGTACTTTAATAACTACATGAAAAGATTTTTAAATGAATTTAATATATATGTTGAATCTTCAAGAGGTATTTTTGTTTGTTTGTTTTATGAATTAATGCCATTCCCAAATAATGTCGGTTCTTTTCCAGGCTATAGAAGTCCTTCTACTAACTTCATATATAATGTCATGTACAAATGCATTTTTTTCTTTTGCAAAAGCCTTTAGCAATCTTAAACTAAAGGATAGTTTAAAAAAAATAAACAAAAACAAAGGAAAAAAAAAGACCAAAGCACTATAGGGTTTGACATAATAACTTAAACAACAAAACAATTTGACTAGAAACTTAAGGACTATGAATTTAAATTCTTATTCTATTTTTGACTTGTTACATCTTTTTAGAATATGCTGTCTTCCATCATGAAAACCTACTTCCACCCTAGAGACCTAGATAACCACAATGGTGGGAAGCTAGAGTCAGTCCAGAGGACCCATTTAAATATAAAGCATCCCCTTGAGGTCCAGCCTCACCTCAGATCATCCATTATCACAAATGACACTGAGATAGTTCCTTGTGTGAACTGATATACATCCTAAAATGTCCCAGCATCTTTTCATGCTTTGTGAATTACCTGAAAACAGAATCTTATGGAATCATCCAGAGCAAGAGCTAAACATGAAGGTCATGCATCCTCTGTCAAAGTGAAAACAGTCTAGTTTCAAGAAGTGAAAAATAGTAGAGAATGGTAATTTGTGTTCATAGATTTTCAGTCAAAATTATTGCTAGGAACATAGATACCCAAATGGTACTTGGATCTTAGGAATTGCTGTGGAAGCAGTCCATATAAATCAACTAATCCAACTGCTTCAGTTTACATATGAAGAAACTGAGACCTAGAGAGGAGAGGTGCCGTGTCTGTGATCACACAGGTCATACGTTGAAGACCTAGAATTTTACCTCTAACTACAGATTTAATCCTTTTTATCACCATATCACATCGACTTAATTGCACTAATATCTTTGCTTGTAAAATTTATAGGAAACTTCAAAAGAGGTTTTGTTAAGACCTCATAAATATTAATCTTCTGAGAGAAAATAAGTCTCACACCTCAGAGAGAAAATAAATGGAAATTTGTGGGGAACCCCTATAGAGCTGATATAAAATGTACACAATTGTTAAGTGTTATGCATACAGCCGCTTTGCTGTATTCAACGACATTGCTTCACACTCAGTGACTACCCAATCAATGTTGCTGATTGACAGAGAAAATATACAGTATTGTCCTAGATTTACAGGAGTCTTCTTTCCCAAAGTCAAGCATATGTGCACAAGCCTATCATGTGCACAGGAATGAAAGAGTTAGACCTCTAGCATCTTTGTAAATTCCAATGTTTTCTAGTTGTATTGCCTGGCCCATAATAGCAAATGCTATTTTTTATATGTACTGTTACCAGGTCTTGGCAGCAATAATACATCTAATAATACTGTAAGGTCATTTCCAGAAATATCATATCTGAAAAACAATAGCCCTCAGCATGTTCTTTGATCACAGTAGATAACCCAGCTTAAAAGAAAAGGGAATAAAATTGATAGGTATCAAATTCAATGCCATTGAAAGAAATAGTCTTTAAGCAGTGGAGAAGTATGATACACCCCTAATCACTGGGTGTGATTCAAATTTGGTGAAATGGAAAGAGTGTTACACTTGGAATCAGAAGATCTGGTTTATCACTAACCATGTGACCCTGGTCAAGTCAGAAACTCCTTTGTAAAATGTGGCTTGAAATACTTGCATTACCAAGTGAGGATTACAAGAAGTTAAAGATATAAAAAGCTTCCTAGAATGTCAAGTGCTGTCTCAACGTTATTTGTTATTAGTGTTGTGCATTCATTAAATTACAACAATCTTTCATATAAAACTTTTTCATAAAGAGAAACATCCACCAGAATTCTACAGGATAATCTCCCAACTGAATTGTTTTGTACTTGTATTATTGTACTGTATTTTTAACCAAGAATCAATCGATAGATATCACTTTCTCTGAGAGCTAACCATTGGCAGAATTGACCAGTAGGTGAAGTTTTTCTCTGCAGGCCTTAACTTTCCCTTTCTCTACCAGTTCTCCTCAGTGCTATATCCTTTTCATTATCCTAGACGCCCTATATGCCCTCTCTCCATTTAGGCCTGTACTCAATGGAGAATTTGATATATTCATGGACACGGAGATAAAAATGGTCATAATACTCAGAAGAGTATTTTCATCTAACTGGGGAAATAACATTGAAAGAAAAATAATAATTTATTTATTTTGAGATTTTACCCATGAAATTTCAAAACCCACAATTAGGGGAAGGGCATTGGAGGGAAAGTTAGGACCTTTCTGTTGTCCCACAAATTATTACATGTAAGTTTACTTCTAAAGCTAAGTGGTCCCTTTTATTATTATTAATATTATCCTTATTATCATTATCATTATTATTATTATTGTCTTTTGACTTAAAATCACAGCTTTTCTCTGCCATGTCTAAAACTCTCTATAACTTTGCCTCTTCGGTTGTTTAAATGCAGTGATACCAAATCAAATTGGAATGGAAAGTGCTAATACATGTGTGTTTATGCATGTCTATGTATATTACATATATACACATATAAATATATAATATTCAGCTTTTTTCCAGCCATGTCCAATTGTTCATGCACCATTTTGGGGGTTTCTTGGAAAAGATAGTAGAGTGGTTTGTCATTTTCTTTTCCAGCTCGTTTTACAGATGAGGAAACTGAGGCAAACAGAGTTAGGTAACTTGCCCAAGGTCACATAGCTAGTAGGTGTCTGAAGCTAGGTTGGAGTTTAGGAAGATGAATCTTCCTAATTCTAGTTCCAGCACTCTATCTACTACATCACTTAGTTGCCCTACATATACATATGTACACATATGTACACATACACATATATGTACATATATACATAGACACAGTTCGTGTGTTTGCATATGTATGTATATATGTAGGAAGAGAGAGTATATGTGTATGTGTTTATGTATGTATATATATTCAATGTAAGTCAGAGCTTTGAGAAATCAGTATAAAGGACAGCTTACCTAATTCTTTTTTTTTTATTTTTTGTTCTTATGGGAGGGGGGAAGGCTGGGCAGTTGGGGTTAAGTGACTTGCCCAAGGTCACATGGTTAGTAAGTGTTAAGTGTCTGAGGTCTGATTTGAACTCAGATTCTCCTGACTCCAGTTTAAATGAAATAGTATTTGTAAAAGAAAAGTACCTGGCACAAAATAGGCACCATAAACTTATTGTCTCCTGTCAAGCATGGCATATTTATATAAATAAAATAATAAAAGAATTTGAGATTTTATTAAATGAATATATAATTTGGGTGTGTGTGAGCATGTCTAGTTCAATAAACAGGGAGGTGCCCCTGAGGAAACTCTGAAGCATGTCCAGATTGCATAACATAAAAGCCTCTGTGTCCCCTACCAGAGACTCAGGATAAACTCTTTTGAATGACTGCCTGTGTCTTTAAAATCAGTGACATGGAGTCTTTCACTCTCTTTTCCACCACACTCTCCTTCTGCCATTTTTTTTTTTTTTGCCTTTTGGAGGGCAATTGGGCTTAAGAAACTTGCCCAAGGTTACATGGCTAGGTTTTGTGTGTGTGTGTGTGTGTGTGTGTGTGTGTGTGTGTGTGTGTGTGTGTGTGTGTTTGTGTGTGTTAAGTATCTGAGTCCAGATCCAGACTCAGGTCCTCCTGACTCTGGGGCCTGGCACCTAGCTGCCCCTCCTTTTGCCATTTTTAATTGCTGTGTCCAGAGGGTGGAGATTCCCAGTTCAAACCCAATGTCACTTGTGAATGGGAATATCTAGAAAACTACCTAGTAAAGTAGAAAACAATGCTAGGTTTGGAGTTAGAGGCTACAGGTTTGAAATATGACTATATTATATTCACTATGCATGTGGCATTGGGCAAATTCACATAGTTTACCATGTATAAAATGGATTAGATAGTTTATCAGATCCCTTTCAATTCTAAAATACATATAATTCATGTACTCTGTGAAGTTATGGTTTCCAAATAATAATTTCTATATCGACTACTTTAATAAACAAAATGGCAATGTGGAATCATAGTTCAGTTGTATGCAGGCAAGTTTACATACCCATAGCTATTTTATACAAACATAGATTGAAATGATATAGAAATAGATACAGCTATGAATGATAGATATAGCTATAGACATATTCACACACATACACACACTTCTGGGAAGGATTCTATGTCTTGAGTTTAGAGCAGAGACACTTTCTTAAAGTATCCAATGTAATGACTATCTTCTGATCTTCACAATCCCAGTAATTATTTGTTGTCAGTTACAATACTATTTTTAGTCGATTGTAAAGTCTGTGTAATCTGAAATTTTATTAAAATAGTATTACCAAGAAGTAAATTATGATTTATTATAATTTTCAACAATGACAAGATTTATTTTCATGCTTTGCCTATTCTCCTTCAGTGGAAGAAACATAAGTTTTGAGCACTTCTCTCTCTTTTGTTAGTACAACCCTACTTTCCTTTGGCCTTATATGGACAAGAAAATGGTAGGCCATATATAGGCTTAAAAGTTCGGCAACTATTCAATGTGGATTCTGATGATCTAGGAATATCCACTTCTTTCCCAGTCCCACACACATTCTCCCTACTCATATTTAGAATTCTTTTTAATTGTTGATAGAGGCTTAATATGAAATGAAACTTATACTTTTTTTTTTGCTTTTGGAGGGCAATTGGGGTTAAGTGACTTGCCCAAGGTCACACGGCTATTTTTTGTGGAAAGATATAATTTCTTACAGTCTTAGAGTTGGAAGGTATTTAAGAGGGCTTCTTATCCAACCTATCTGGACTTCCTAATAAGCAGACTTCTGCTATAAGACCCCCAATGATGGGAAGCTCCAAACCTGGAGGCAGTTAATTAAATTTCAATAGTTCTATTTTTTAGAAGAATTTTCCTCAGGTAGTTCTGAAATTTGACCTTCTGCAACTTCTGCTTTTTGAAGAAAAACATGCATCATCATTCTTCCACGTGACAGTCTTCAAAAAAACTAGTCAGTTATAATGACCCTTCCAAGTCTCTCCCAGATTAAACATTTTCATTCTTTCCAACTTATTTTTACTGAACCTGGCAGGTGTATTGGAGTTAACTCAACAGTCTTATTCTTTATCATGAAAGGATGTGACAGATTTGGAAGTAAAGGTAATGGGTCATGTGTAAGCCAACAACTTAGAAACATATCTTTTTCTAAGCACCGATAGCACAACTGTTTAGAATCCATGCCATGAAGGAAACGGTAGGGCTTCATTTTGGTCACTAGATCAGGTAGCTCTACAATAGAGTCTTGATTTGAAAGGAAGCATGATGCCATAGAGTAAGCATTCAACTAAGACAAGAGTTCTGAATGTGAATCACAGTTCTGCCATTAACTGTCTTTTGGGTCATGTATTTAATCTCTCTGGGCTGCTCTTACTTCATCTATAAAACAAAGTATTTGGTTGAGAGGCATTATGGTACAATTAAAATGACAATGGATTCCTAACTGACTGAGGCTGCTGCTGTAGTTTGGATTCAAATCCCCTTTCTTAGATATTCTATCTGTATAGCTTTGGGGAAGGGCTTTCACTTTTCTTATTTGTAAAATGAGGAGGTCATACCATGCTTCTGAGGTGTTCTCTAGCTCCAGATAAATGAACCTATGATTTAGAATATTTCTTAGTTCATCTCTGGCTCTTGGCACAGCCGTACAGCAGTTTCTAGCAATTCTACATTTACTTTCACAACCTAATCCAAAATATATTTATAAAATCAAAGCACAAAATCTATTAGTTGCAGATACAAAACTCAAAGCAAAGAAAGTCAAGAATAGGTAAGTATATATATATACATATACTCATACATATACACAATGACAGTGTATGTACACAAATGTAAAGCTTACCTTCTAAAAAAATGCAGGATTATATAATTAATGCAACTATAAAATTTAACTATACTATGTAATCTCTGAAGAATCTGAAAGGGATGGCATTTCATCTTTTTTGAATTAATATAATTTTATTTTGTGAAAGTTACTCCATATCAATAGATCTATATAGAAGACAAAGTCTAATACTGTTGGTTATTGGATTTTGCTACATATTATCCAATATGGTGTGTAATTCATGCCTTAAACTTCTCTTCTATGAAAAAAATGTTAAATCTAACAAATATTTAATTTTATCTAATACATTAGGAAGAAAATAATGTATAAACCTGACTTCATTACACCAGAAAGAAATCTTGATATCATTCTATATAACAACTTTCATAATAAAGTATATATATATGATTAGAAAATCTCATTTTTATTCTGATTATGACCCACAAGCAAAAATGATCAATTATTACTAACATTATGCTTTTTAAAAAATAATTTTCTTTGTTTATTAAAAAGATCTGTTAAATTCTCTAATTAGGGCTCATTTTAGCTTCTTTAATTAAAGTATGCTTTTCATTCTGAAGACCAAAATAAAACTGAAAAAATCATCATAATTCTATGATACTGCCCTATTTATTTTTTATGAAGCTACATTAAGATTTATATTTACAAAATGCAACACTACCAAACTTAAGTAGCCCTGGACTTTACTCTATCTCCTTGATTCAAGGTTGTGTCTGTTTCTTCCACCTCACCCTGGTATACTGTGTGCTACATGTTATCTTAACTGAAACAATAATATCGATTAAAAAAAAATATTTCCAGTAAGTATTTTCTTAGAAAATAAATCAATATATTTCAATAGGTCCACTCAGTAGCTTCAGCTAAAGTGTTATTCAGGAGGAGGAAAAAAAAAAGGAAGAGGAGCAGAAAGAGGAATAAAAAAATGATGCCGCCTAGCTACAAGCTGCAGAGGGAAATTAATATTCAAAAGGTTAAGGTGTCTGTGAAATGTATGTAATGAGTAACACTCATAGTTTGTTACTATAGGTTCATTGCCTCTAATGTTGAGGATGGCACATGGATAATTTACGATTCCCATTGTCCCCTCTGCAGGGATTAATTCTGAATTATTTATGTACCTATATACGCACAGAACTGAAACATTTTAGTTAAAGTCAGCCACTCACTCATAGTCTTGAAATTATGCAGCCCTTGTTGCTAAAAATGATGTTAGCCTCTTGTGATTTAAGTCATAACATTTTATTTTCAGTCCCACTGAGAGAGAAAGCATACAGGAGGGGGAAAAGAATATATTTTTGTAGGATAAATCTCAGAATACATTTTTTAAAGATGTAAATAGATAATGGTAATTTTGTTGTGTCAAATTATTGTTGTAGACTGCATGTAAATAAACCTTTATTTTATTCATGATTTGTGTTCATTTTTCTATTGTTTTTTAGGGCTTCCCCCCACCCCCTTTGATGAGCATCTTTAAATACAAAGGCTTGCATTTCAGTAACCAGGAATTCTACCTATGCCTTAATTAATCAGAAAATGAAAGTTCAAATTTGGGAAACTGTTCTTAAGTACCCAGAACTCTCCTTTCATCGTATTTGGTGTAAGTGAAGCCATGTTACTATACTCATTTCAAAATCAATGTTTTCATGCTTCTATTAAAGAGCTCTTGGATGACACAAGGATTTTTAAAAATTTTGCCCAAAATAAATGAAGGTAACAATCTGAATTTTTTAAAAAAATTAATGACTTGGGCATAGAATATTTGATGAGCACCTTGACAGCATAAACAGATCACAGAGATTTTAATAAATGAGCTTAGAATTGAGTACATTATGTACATTTAACCATTTCCCCTCCTTGTCCCATTTTTTCCCTTTTGATATAATCTGCAAAGTCATCTAGGCTTAATTTTTGTGATTAAAAGAATCGCAACACATTGTGCATATTGGGGAAAAATGGAAATAATAGACCAAAAAAAAAAAAAAAGCAATGGGATCCCTATTGGAATGACCTTAGCTAGGTCTTTGGTATTTCAGGCACAACTCAGCCTATTCCATTCTTAAGAATTATCCCCCCCCCCCCCCCCCGCCAATAGTTCAGATACATCTCAAAGAGAAAGCATGATTGGACTATTTAAATACAAAAAATATGAAGAATTAGAGGAATTTGAAGTGCAAAAGGAAAAATATATATAAATATATATGCACATATATATCTGTATTAAATATCAACCCTCTTCCCCCTCTCCCTCCTATACAACAATTGCTAATAAATTAGGAGGAGGGGCATATTGATGTACTGCTTGACTGTAACACAAAGAATTGTAGTTAGCAAAAAGCTGCAGTGGGTAATGAACAGTATTTTAACTCGGCAGTTTAACCTCAGTGTCTGTCAGCTCTGACCTTTTACCAACCCCAATGAGAGTCTGATTTCTCACTTTTGCTACTCACTGCTGGATGAGTGAATGTAGAATTTGACAGCGAGAGGTTTTACATGAAAAGGAAAGATACTTAAAAAGCATGTTTTGTGATGATAGGGTACATTTATTCACTGTTCATTACACTGGGTGCAGCAGCGGTGGTGGCGGCAGCGTTGGTGGATTGATTGGGTGTGAGCAGTTCGTCTGCTGGAGAAGTGAAGGGGCCTTATTGACCTGCATGGGAGCTGTAGTGACCTCTAGATGACCTCTCTTTCACCTGAAATTGACCTTGAGAATAGCCTAGGGTTCACCCCACTTTAAATAGGGGAGAAAAGTTTTAACAGCATGTGAATGATTAGAATCGACACATTGTGAATTTCTCTTTCTTTTTTCTAACTTTTATAGAGGTGTGTGTGTAGGGGGTAAGGAGAGTGTTGGCTTTTAAATTTCTAGATCCTGCAGCTGCGCTGCTTGGTGTTGGTGCAGATTTATGGAGGGAGTCAACTAGATGTTGGACTGCTTGATGCTAAATTTTACCATTCATCATTATTGATTAGAGTCCACACTCTATGACAGAGCCCAAACCTTACTATGACAATTGCTATTTCAGTTGTTATGGGCCATAATGGGCAATAGGGATGATTTAAAAGAGCACAATAGCTATCTGTAATTACACATGAATAATCCATGAATTCTCTACCACAGAGCTTATAATAAGACCCTAACAACCAAGGCCCAAGACATTTGTACTTGTTTCTTCTTTCAGGGCCTAGACCAAAAGGTGCCCTACATGTGCAAATGCAGGTACAAGAGACAAACATCCATTATTTCCTTCCAGTCCAATATTAAGTTTTCATCCTTGGTGAAAAATAAATCAGCCAAAATGGAGGGTAATGGAGTATTGCATTTTCACTGATGGTTTGATCACCTAATGAACTTGACTACTTAAGAGAAACAGATGCCTATGGACATTTTGTCAATTGTTACTCAATAACTATGCTTGAATTTGTCATAGGTACATGGAAAATTCGTAGTGAGGGTGGAAAATCTTACTTTTTTTACCATTTAAAAATTAAGTTTTATTGGGCAAAAACTGTTCATGTGGAAGCACCTACTTGTTAGTAAGTTAGGATAAAACATAACTAAAATAAAAATTATGTTATAATAAATGTTTGTCAGGTTGTAATGGAAATGCAAATTTAAAGATCTTCCCTGACCCTAGCTTAAGTGCACCTGGAGCCTGTGGTGGGAGGCTTGTTTTTAAGGAAAGCCCATACCTTGATACTTTGTGATTGGGCAGTGGGTCCAGAAGGTTGTTACATTCTCTGAGCCAGGAGAAGGCTATATAAACCCTGAGGAGAGGCTTTGCTTTGGGGCTCACTTTGAGAAGTGTTGTGTGATTTGACCAGATGAGACTCTGGGAAGCCATTGTTGAGAGCCCCCCGGCTTTGAAAACCCAGATGTTGATGCTTCCCCCTCTGGTAACTGTGGTTTGGTATTGATATAATGGTTGGACAGTTTGGAAGCCTGTCTGTTTGATCTGTAAGTTCTGTAACTCTGAAGTTTGGGGTGCTGACCTTTTCCCCCTGAACTAGGTAATATATGGTTGATTAAAGTAAGCTTGTTAACCCATTTTGAGTTGCTTTCCTTTTGAAAAGCAGATCTAAGAATCTGTGTTGGCAGTCACCCTGGGGATATTGGGGTGCTTGCCGAAATGGCGACGAGGGATGGGATCTGCTGAGTAAAAGGAAAGTATGGGGGCTGGGATAATTGTCTGTTTCCCAGTTGTGATAGCTGTGATTCTGTGGAGCCATGGAGCAGGAGAGAGGAACGGCCTGCATGCTGACTTCATTGAGCTGAGAGCAGGAATGGTGAACTGCCTGCATGGAGACCTGTGGAGAAGCCTGGAGCTGCTGCCTTCTGCTGGAGGAGAAGGAACCCAGGAGTTTGGAGTCCAGCCACAGGACAAGATAAGGACTGTGTGGCAAAGCAGGGGCACTGAATGTGTTTCCTTGCTGCATCCTGGATTTGTAACTATGGTGGGTGGGGTGAAGTGCCATGGACCCCACTTTGGTTTTGTTGCCCAGTTCTCTCTCTGGACTTGGAAGCAGGGGCTGGAGCAGTGTTATGGGAAGGACACCCCGCCCCCCTCCTCCCAAGAGAACTTTATTTGGACTCTTGTTTTGAATTGATGTGATAATGCAATGTACTTTGTGTCTAAGGCCCAGTGGCCACTTTGGTAACTTTAGATGTACCTTGAAAATATGAGATGGTTAGTGCTAATTGAAATGTAAATTGTCTATGCTATGGGCATACTTAGTAAGACTTTACTGAATAAGTGACTAATTGTACTTTGAGATATTGTTACAGATAAGAGACTAATTGAGTTAATCAAGACTTTGGCCCTGAGTGGAAGACTTGTACTTTGAAAACTGATGTAACTGCAATCAGTTACATCAGTTTTTGAGTTAACTTAAGAGTGACTATTTTTTTGATTTTACTGATAAGTGACTGAGTTAACATTTGCCCCATGAGTGAAAGACTTGGACTATTGTATTTTGAGATTATATTGTGATTTTCTTATGTACCTGGAAAATGTGACCTAAGAGATGTTTAATGCTAATTCAAATGTAAATTGTGTATGCTGTGGGCATGAAAGATCTTGGGGCTGAATGTAATGGAAATGCAAATTTAAAGATCTTCCCTTCCCCTAGCTTAAGTGCACCTGGAGCCTGTGGTGGGAGGCTTGTTTTTAAGGAAAGCCCACACCTTGATACTTTGTGATTGGGCAGTGGGTCCAGAAGGTTGTTACATTCTCTGAGCCAGGGGAAGGCTATATAAACCCTGAGGAGAGGCTTTGCTTTAGGGCTCACTTTGTGATTTGACCAGATGAGACTCTGGGAAGCCGTTGTTGAGAGCCCCCCGGCTTTGAAAACCCAGATGTTGATGCTTCCCCCTCTGGTAACTGTGATTTGGTATTGATATAATGGTTGGACAGTTTGGAAGCCTGTCTGTTTGATCTGTAAGTTCTGTAACTCTGAAATTTGGGGTGCTGACCTTTTCCCCCTGAACTAGGTAATATATGGTTGATTAAAGTAAGCTTGTTAACCCATTTTGAGTTGCTTTCCTTTTGAAAAGCAGATCTAAGAACCTGTGTTGGCAGCTACCCTGGGGATGTTGGGGTGCTTGCCGCTACACAGGTTGTATGTGACTTTAGTAAATTCTTGGACCCAAGAACTTCTAGAAACCTTCAGAATACACCCCTTCTCAGTTTTATATAAGGGGAAGAAGAACCTTCTACTAAGCTTGAATTGGTTTTCCTTCCAAACAGCGGCAGAGAACATAAGCCCTCCCTGACTTCATCATGCCCTCCAGAGATGTAACTAGAAGACAATTGGGTGATGTCTGGCAGTAGAAATGATCAAAGGTTCTCCTGTGACAGCTCCCTAAGTGGTTGAATTAGAGACAACATTGGCAATCATTTGCTGGAGCCACCACCTCTAGACTGAATTTGCCTTTGAATTGGACATGAGCCCAGTGCCAATAACCCACCTACGAGTGAGAATGGATGGAAAAATTTTGTCCCTTGATTATACATTTGTTTGCTCATGATCCATGATCCAAGGTTCAAAATTTGTAGTTTGAAGCAATCTAGGTGAGGTTGTTTCTCTAGTCCTTTGAATTAACAGTGTCCTGATAGACCCAAATAACTTAATGGGATTTTAATTATTAGTAGCTCATTGAATTGATCTATAGAGATCCATCTAGAGAAAGCTGGCCTCCAAATAGATCTTATGTAATCTACTACATGATGGTAGAGGACACTAGGATTTAGGTTGGGTACATGACAATGTTTTCAGTAAAGCAAGTTATTCACTGCATACTGAAGTTGTTTAGCTCTGAAAAATTCTTTCAAAAATGAATTTTGCACAGTGCTCTCAATTTTACATATGGCAAAACTGTAGACACTTTGGCAATCCAGTAAAATATTAGTAAATTCAATGTGCACGGCCTTGATGTGACCTATTTTCTATCCAAAGTAATACTCTATAATTCTTGCTTCATTCAGTGATAATACTATGCATAAAAGGAAGATACAGGAGCATTTGTACACAATGACACTGTCTCATGCACACAGGAGGATACTATTAATCTGATTTTTCCCCCCAGTGTGTGATCTGCTTACACCTGTGATTGTTCCAAAGCTCCATGGTGCCTAAACTTAACCAATGCATGTTATCTATTACATTTCACCTACCTCTTCTATCTCTACAGTGATGAATCACTGCAAGGGTCCTCAGCAGGTTAGAGAGCCTGCAAATTGCAATTATTCTAATTTGGGATCCTACAGTGCAATTTTGATCCTTGGGGACATTTTTTCCCTTTCAAATTATTCTAGGATTGAAGTGTGTTTTGAACATTCTGCTAAATGGGCTTTACTGCAAGATTAAAATATAACACTTAAATCTTAAAAAAGTAACTATTGTCAAATGAAATAAAAGCCTGCACAGTTTTATTCTGAGACATGCAAATGATTTTTTTAAAATATTATTTCCTCCTAACTGCTGACATTTATCTGTACATCAAGTAAACAGAAAGTAGGAACATGTTTTCTTTAACAGCCAAGTCTTTACAGAATCCAAAAAGGGAAGAAAAATGAATGACTTGTAATTGCTATGACATTAGAAACCCATGTAGTAGTGCAGTCAGCTCCCATCTCGTCTTTGTTGCTACCTCTCTATAAAGGATAAGGCAGTTTTGCCCAGAGGAAGAAATAAAAGGGAATCCTCGTTAAAAGGTACATTAACGCCAAAAGAACAGCTTTATTGGGGACATGTGCAGAAAGGAATGTTTGAGTAGTAAATGATAATTTACTTTTGAGGTATATTAAAAAGGTTTAATCTTACTGATCATGAGTTAAATTGGATGTTTTAATCAGTTAGCAAGTGCCAAAAATAATTATGCCAGAGTGCTTAGTCTGCAGAATGTGTACACAAAGCATATAAATCCTTTCCTTCCTCAGGGATTTCTCAGAATAACACACAACTAAAAGACAAAAGCGATATCAAACTCATATAAATTAACATTGCAAATGATCTGAGAAATACACTAAATAACATGATCAGATCATTGTGAATATACCACGGCAGGCGTGGGTGTGGTGTCCAACACAAATAAATTCATTAATCTCCTGTATCCCTACTAAACTTTTTGGGAAACTTTTCTTTTATTTACTCCCTGCAGTTCACTTGAAGGTCATTCCTTTCAATGAGGATGTGGGCCCGGGAGACAGAGTAGATATCTGAATTCATTTTAGAAACTAAATTTAAAAATAGGATTGGTTCTATAATGAGTGAATTAAACGGGGTTGATAATGCTTGAGAGAGATGATATCCAAGGTTCTTTCCATATCAAAAAAGTACATGATTTTTTAAGATAAATATTGACTACAAGGCATCAGGATAATTTTTCACAAGCAAAATCACATGAGAGTAGGGTGTTCTCTTCAAAATATGTCAACATTGTCATAAGAGATGAAGAGGGAAGAGTCTAAAAGAATTCCAGAGGAAGTCTAAAGAACAAAATTAAAAAATAAAGTTAACATGGAGAAGTAACAAAACATTTCTAGAACACAACATTAATGTCATTCTCTCTAAGTGAAAGGACACATCTTTCTTTCTTTTAAGTGAATTAACAAAGTTTTCCTGGGGATGTAATAAAACTAATAACAAGGAGTGTACTGGAATTAGTTCAAATCATCTCTTGGGAACTAATTCTTAAGTTTTCAGTATGAGCATTTATACCTTGTTGATTTCATAGACTTAAGACAATTTTAATAGTGTAGAATAAACTTAAAAGTATGTGGTAAATATCTTATCTTTTGGAAAGATAGTTGGTAAGAATTTACTGGTGCACCACTAATAGCTGATATTCATATAGTACTTTAAATTTTGCAAATTATTTTACACGTAGTACCTATATTATCCTCACGACAATCTTATGAGATGCTATTATAATTCCCAATTTTATATTTGAGGAAACTAAGACTCATAGAGGTTAAATGACTTATCCGGAGTCTATATTATTAATTCCAAATCTAACAACTTATCATCTACAATAAGCCAGAGCCCTTTTTGCTTTATAATAGAATTTATTTGGGCATTTGTCAGAAAAGATTTATTATTGCAAAATTACAGACATACACATATGCATATATAATATAATAGATACTCGATGAATGCTTATTCCCATCCTCCCTCCTTTTGCAAATATTATTTCATTTGCTCCTTACAATAACCCTGGGAAATAGGTGCTTTTACTGTCTTCATTTTACAGTTAAGGAAACTGAGTCAGACATAGATTAAGTGACTTATCTATACACAAGCTATTAAGTGTCTGAGTCTATATTTGAACTCAGGTCTTCCTTACCCCAACCTAGTGTTCTATCCATTGTGCTACATGGATGAAGGGATTTATGGGATATTTGAAATTGTTCATCCACCTTTGGTGTCCACCTCTTACCCAACACTCACCTGTGGTTCCAAGAAGTGGCTGTATGCAGGGTGGCCACACCCTCTGGGCATATGGTTTAACCAGGTTGAAGGTAACCAACAGGCTTCAAACCTGTTGGTGAGTTGGGGGATATCTATGCCAAACATATGAATACTTCACCCAAATGGGCAGATGAGAATAATTTGTTCTAATGACCATGAAGGTGGCTAAAGCAGGTTCTTTGGAGTGTTTAGTGCTTAGTCAGACACTGAAGAGGCCAAAGTTATCCAGTGTTTGCTGGGCCATCTCCAGATATCTTGGCTTTCATCTTGCCACTGGATTTTGATGACTCTGGAAGAGAGAGAGAGAGGTTGACTTTGTGCAGCTCTGCATCATGTCCTCTTAAAAAACAAAGGATGAATAACTGTACATACCTACAACATATGTACATAGAAATATATACATACATACATATATATGCAGACTACATAGATAAATTATATATATATATATATATATATGTATGTATGTATGTATTTTTTTTGGAGGACAATTGGGGTTAAGTGACTTACCCAAGGTCACATGGCTAGTTTTTGTATTAATTTTCTGAGGCCGGATTTGGACTCAGGTCCTCCTGATTCCAGGGCCAGTGCTCTATTCACTGTGCCACCTTGCTGCCCCGATGAGTATTTTTTATGATGAATATCATTATCTATTTTTTCTATGACAAAATCCTTGAAATTTGAAAATAACTAAACAAAATAGAAACACAGCTCAGTAACTATAAAGTTCAATAAGAGGGATGTGAAATTATCTTTAATACTTTCAGGTTTTACAAAGTTAGCCAGTAGCCAAATAGTTCAAATGATTCTTTTTTTTAAAAAACAAACACTTTACTAACTTCTTGTTTATATCACTCATTTCCGCTGGATTTTGAGTTACACTTTCCCCCCAATTTTTCCCCTACCCACCACCCCAGAATAGCAGTCCCACAACATATCCCCTCATCCAATCTGCTCTCTCCCATATCTTCTCCCATACCCCCTTCGACTTTGCCATTAGGGCAAGGTGAATCTCTGTGCCCCAATGCCTGCACATCTTATCTCCCAATTACATGAAAAATAGTATTAATAATAGTATTTATATATATTTGAAACATTTCATTTTACAACTTCAAATTTCAGATCCATTCCCTTCATCCCTTGTCACCCACTCCCTCTGGGAAGATAAACAATTCAGTATGTGTTGTACATGTATAGCTATACAAAACATTACCATAGTAGATATATTGTAAAAGGTTGCTTATATTTCCCTCCCACCCATCCCACCCCCCACCTGGTCCATTCCCTACTTTCATCCTTTCCGTCTTCAAAAGTGGGTACCTCCAATGTCCCCTCCCCCCAGAATGGCCTCCCCTCCATCATATCCCCTCTCATCCCCCTTCCCCCTACTCTCCTGCAGGGTGAGATATCCCATTTAGTATGTATGTCATTCTCTCCCTGAGCCAAATTCAATGAGAATATCGATTTGCCTTTTTGCCTTCCTACTCTTCTTCTCCCCTGCAACTACTTCCCCTTGCCTATTCTACATGAGATACTTTACCCTATACTGTCTCTCCCCATTTCCTCTTGCCACTTTCCTCTCTCAGCTCTTAGCTTCAGCCCTTAAGTATCATTCCTTCCCACCAAATTCAACCTGTGCCTTCTATCCATGTATACCTGTAAACATATATACACACATTCACATATGTATTCATATGCCCATATACCCTTCTTCAATTATTTTCATAATGAGGAAGGTTTCATCAGTCACAGTTATTGTTTTTCCTTGTAGGAATGTAAGTAGTTCAATTTTGATAAGTTCCTTTTGACTTCTTTTCCCTGATTACCTTCTCAAGCATCTCTTGCTTCTAGTGTCTGAATGTCAAATTTTCTATTCAACTCTGGTTTTTTCCTCAAGAATGCTTGAAAGTCCTCTATTCCACTGAATGACCATATTTTCCCCTGAAACAAAATACTCTGTTTTGCTGGGTAGGTGATTCTTGGTTTTAATTCCAGGTCCTTTGCCCTCTGGAATATCATATTCCATGCCCTTCAATCCCTCAGTGGAGAAGCTGCCAGGTCCTGTGCTATTCTTATTGTGTTTCCACAATATTGAAATTGTTTCTTCCTGGCTGCTTGGAGTATTTTCTCCTTGATCTGGGAATTCTGAAACCTGGCTATAATATTCCTAGGAGATTTCTTTTTGGGATCTTTTTCAGGAGATGATTGGTGGATTCATTCAACCTTTATTTCCCCCTCTGGGTCTAAAACATCAGGGCAATTTTCCTTGAGAATTTCTTGAAGGATGATTTCTAGGTTCCTTCTTTGATCATTACTTTCAGGAAGTCCAATAATTTTATAGTTATCTCTCCTGTATCTATTTTCCAGGTCAGAGGTTTTTCCCATGAGATATTTCACATTGCCTTCTATTCTTTCATTTGTTTGGATCTGTTAAACAGCATCTTAATTTCTCATAAAGTCACTAGCTTCCTTTTGTTCCAGTCTAATTCTGAAGGAATGAATCTCCTCAGTCAGGTTTTGAAATTCTTTTTCCATCTGGCAAATTTGGCTTTTAAAGGCATTCTTCTCCTCATTGCCCTTTTGAGCCTCTTTTGCCATTTGAGTTAATGTATTTTTAAGGAGTTATTTTCCTCAGTCAGGCTGTTGACTCTCATTTCATACTTTTCCTGCATCCTTCTCATTTCTCTTCCCAATTTTTCCCCCACTTCTCTTATTTGGTCTTTAAATCCTTCTTAAGGTCCTCTATGGCCTGTAACCCACTCATATTTTCATTTGGGCTTTTGGTGCAGGAGTTCTGACCTCACAGACCTCTTCCTGTTCCATGTTTTGATCCTCTTTGCCCCCAAAATACGAGTCTAATGTTGCATTTTTCTGTTTACTTTGTTTTCTTTGCCTAGGCATGTTGCCACTTTAATACTTGGTTTTTGTGCTTGTTGCCACAGTAGGACTCTACCATCAGACAGGGGAGCTTCCTTCCCAAATGTTGGGGTCTTCACAACTTCAGGAGGTATTCGTTGGGTGCCCTCTGTAAAGCCTCCACATGCTCTGGTAATCTGGATACCCACCCCAGACCACCCCCCCGCCCAGATTGCAATCCAGATCCAGGGAAGTTAAAGCAAGAGTGATTAACCCCCAGACTGATTGCTGGATCTCCCTACAGTTCGCAGACCAGGAGCTGAAGCTGCACCTGAAGCTGCAAAATGGCTGTGCCATGTCTCCTCAGCTGTTTCTTCCCCCCAGGGGAAGAAGCCAATGCATTTCCCAAATACTGCTCCCGAAGTCCAAAGGGCACTAACCTCTCACTTTGTCCTAGGCATATCTGTTGATAATTCTGGAATCGCTACAGCTTCTGGTGTTCTGGGGTCCTTCCAGCTTGCTGCTGGCTCAGCTGCCCTGGGGCTAAAACTGTGGCTCACATGGGCCTGGCCTAGGCTCCCAGAGGGTTGCACTGGCCACTTCCATAGCGCTGAGCTGTCTGCTTCCAGAGTGCTGCACTGGCATTCCCTGCTGGGCTGCCAAGCTGTCCTCAGCAGGAGGTTAGCTTCTCTGTGTCATTCTGTGGGTGCTGGAGCTCCAGAAGTTGTTCAGAGTCCATCCTTTACATTGTTTGGAAGTGGTGTGGGGGGGAGTACCTTGGAAGTGCTGTTTCTACTCTGCCATCTTGGCTCCACCCCCCTCAAATTATTCTTATACCTGGAAAAATAGAATATATATATTTGAATCACATTACATTGATGGAATCCTAATAAAGCTGCCCCTAGCCCTAATATTCTAACTTCATTACAGGCCCAGCCCCATTGAACAGCAGCCTGACTGTACCTACCTCTCCCTCTCCCTCACCCTTGCCAATCTCATTACTTCTTCATATATGCCTCACTGCTCACCAGAACAACAGGTGGGTCCATGAACTCATTGTTCTCACAGAACAACAGGCATGTTTATGATCCCATGATGGGATCCCAGCCACCGCATTTACCTAGGTACTGCCTTCGTACCCATTCCCACAGAAACAGGTGTGTTGTCGTATTCAATCACAATTATATCATCCATCTAGCCCAAGACAGGACCACAATACCTATCTATCTTGACCAGACAGGACCACAGTAGCTAGCCAATTAGAGGGCAGCATGACCAGAATGTGAACCACTGAACCATACATGAGACTCCTCCATTACCTAATCCCTTAATAAACTCCTCCTGCCTTTTTGATATTAATAATATTCCCATATTCTATGTAAATTTTGATTATGTAATTGCATCTGTACCCTATAAAAATCCATCTTGCTCTCTCTGAAGCTGCTGGTTCCTCTTGAAACTTAGCCCACTTCATAAGAGGCATCAATCTCAATAAATACCTATATTTTGTATTAGAGGTGGTCTGAATTCATTGAGATGGTTCCCCCACAACACATCATGAAACCCCAACAGTTTTTGGGTAGGCAGAGCCCCCACCGAAACAACATAATAAAGAAATCTTTTCTAATGAGTAACAGATTACTTATCTAAAATAGAGACACTATTTTTTGATGAGTCCAAGCTATCACTTTCCAATAATACTTTCTTTGGCTTTTTTTCCCCTTATTTCATCTTCCAAACAAAAGGATCTATCTCTTATTTAATTTGACCAGATGAAAATAAAATGGTACATTTGCAAATAAAGAAGCCTTCAACTTTTCTGATTAATTTTTAATAAGATCTTCTTAAATGGAAATAGTGTCAATTAATGCACACAAAGTAAATACAGGAGTCCCAGAAGCTAAAACATTTCTATCTTAATGTATGAGCTATTTGCTTTAATTGGATAAAAATTCATTTTTTAATTTTTAAAATTTTATTTTGTAGTCACTGTATTTAAGATAAGATTAAAGAAATTTTCATTTTTCACTAAGTAGAATTAAAATTGATGTACTTATCCATGTTTCACTGAAAAGCTCATCATCAATAAATTGATCATTTCTCTGAAAAGCTAACCAAAGATAATCTTTCTTATTAATCAGTCAGTAAATGTTTATTAAACACCCACTATGTTCTAAGAATTATGCATTATAGGGGCGCCTAGGTGGTTTAGTGAACAGAGCGCTGGCTCTGGAGTCAGGAGGATCTGAGTTCAAATCCGGCCTCATACACTTGACACACTTACTAGCTGTGTGACTTTGGGCAAGTCACTTAACCCTAATTGCCCTCCAAAAAAAAAGCAAAAAAAAAAGAATCATGCATTACAATGTTTTATTGTGTTTACATTGTTTTAATGTGACTCATTAGATGTTTCTCTATTGTCTTTTCTTCCAGGTAACTTGGCTTGGCTTTCTTTTTTTTTTTTTTTTGCGATTTTTGGAGGGCAGTTGGGGTTAAGTAACTTGCCCAAGGTTACACGGCTAGGTTTTTGTTTGTTTTTTTGTTTGTTTGAGTGTGCGTTAAGTGTCTGAGGCCGGATCCGAACTCAGGTCCTTCTGACTCCAGGGCCGACGCTCTACTCACTGCGCCACCTAGCCGCCCCCTGCTTGGCTTTCTTCAATGCTGCACTTCAAATAATAGACATCTTTTATTAAAGTCTTATTTCAATATCTCATCAAAGTATAAAAGAAACCTTGGTTTCTTCAAGGTTATGCCAATGAAACGAGTGCTTCAGTAGGTCCCATTTGGTTAAAAAGGCTTCAGTAATGGGCCAATATTATGTAGGCTTCCATCCAAGAACCAGCCTAGCAAAGTTAAGATCATGATACTTCTGTAAACCAGAGGTTATAGTGCAGCTAGGCAGTATAGTAAATAAAGAGATAGACTGGGAGTCAAGGCCACCTGAGCTCAGATCTTGCCTTACCTATCTGTTAAGTACAAATCCCTTATTCTCTTTCAGTATCACCTTCAGCATCAGCACAATTTTATGACAGTTCTTTCAGGGTTGTGGTAAGGATCAAATAAGTTTTCATATATACTTTTCAAACTTTCAAATGCTCTGTAAATATTAGTTATGTGTATATACTTATGTATATTAGTATGGAAACAATACTATGGTAGCATCTGCTCTCTAAAAAGGAGTTTGTGTTTTGAGCTGATAGTATCGATGACATTGAAAGGAGGTATTCTTGAAGATCTAAAGAATAATATAATGGGTGCAGCTAGGTGGTGCAGTGAATAGAGCACCAGCCCTGTAGTCAGGAGGACCTGAGTTCAAATCTGGCCTCAGACACTTAACACAAAAATTAGCCATGTGACCTTGGACAAGTCACTTAACCCCAATTGCCCTCAAAAAAAAAAAGAATACTATAATGTATAGAGACAACACAGTTAGTAATCTTTAGATCCAAAGATATGCACAACTGTCATATTTCTTTAATGGTTAAGGCAGTCAAAGTAATGAACTGCAAAGTCATGATAGGGACTAAAAAAATAGTTCTACCATTTGGTAAGGATAGCTTGGGTTACTAGTGCTATTGCTTTCCTTTAGGGTCATCTGAGCAAATGTACTTGGTATCTTTGGTACCCAAAACTCTTGGTAACTCAACATTCACAATGTCATAACAAAACAAAACAAAATATGACTGTTATCTAGACCACAAGCATGCATAAATAGAGGTTGGCTGTTCTGGCATAGTCAGCAATCATTGATTAAGCACATGTTTTGTATCAAGCATTATATTAAGCAAAGAGGACACAAGTAAAGGTAGCTATATATTCTCTTCACCTAAGAGCTAACATTATAATGGGAGATAAAACATGAACATAACTGAAAAAAAGAAAGACAAATACAGTATAAATGGAAGGCAATTCCACAGGGAAGGGGCTAGGGTGGAAGTATCTGGAAAAGGTTTACTGCAGAAGGTAGGATTTGGACTACGCCTTGGAGTAAAGACAAAAAGAAGAAGTATTCCTTATATGAGAGACGTTCAGTGAAAAAGTATAGAGTTGGAAAATGGTGTATGAATAGCACCAAGACAGTGTAGCTGGATCGTATAACTCTTGGAGAAGAATAAAGTGTAGGAAGACTAGAAAAGTAAGAAGGAACCACATTGTAAAGAGCTTTAAGTACCAAGCTAAGAACTTTATATTTGATCTAGAACATAATAGGAAGCCCATATAATTTATTGGATGGAGGTGAAAGGATGAAAAGTCACACGGTCATACTTGCACTTTTGAAAAATAACTTTAGCAGCTGAGTAGAAGATGGAATGCAGTTGAGATTTATGACAGGGATACTAATTAGAATGGAAAACAAATATTCCAAGCAAGAAATAATGAAATAATAACCTGCTGTTAATAAACATTAAAGAAATAATAACCTGTACTGAGGTGATGGCTATATGAGTAGAAAGAAAGGGATATTAATTAGAGCCATTGTGAAGGTAGAAATGCTAAGATTTGAGGAGGGAATATTTATGTAGGGTGAGTTGTGGTTAAAGAGAAGAGGACAACAAGGTTGCAAGCCTAAGTAAGGAGAAGGAAAGGGGTTCCCTCAAGGACAATAACACTACAAGTAGAAAAGTTTGGGGAAGGGAAGAGTTTGGGAGGAAAGATAATGAATTCTCTTTTGAACTTATTCAATTTGAGATGCTTCCATGATACCCAATTTGATGGGTATCCAAAAGGAGAAAGACTAGTACTGGATATATAGATGCCAGGATCTCTAAAATGGACTACATGAGTTCTAAGGTTACTTCCACCTCTAACAATCTATAATTCTAATTGAATAAAATATAAAAATTGGCCAAAAATTGCTTGGATGTCAAAATATAAACCTATGAGTCACATCCAGTGCCAAGGATAAAAATATGGTGGATGGGAAACTAGATACACTACAACAACAAGTTCAGACTGTAATTTTGTCAATGATGGGACCTTCCAGAAAAAAAAAAAAATTCATACTATAAAATATACAAAGAGTGGAAAGAGGAATGCTTTTAAAATGATTCTTTTCTTAAATTTGCCTTTGCTTAATGTTCTCTGCTGCACAGATGTATTTATATTGCATGGTCAAATTCCTTCTGCTAGAGGGAATACTAAAAATCCAAAGTAAACAATAAACTGAGGGGGTATGATTTTTGAAACTAATTAAGATTTACAAATATCTGGGTCCAAGCTTACTTCATATCTAGTGGCAATTGAACTAAATAGTGTAGACATGGTTTCAGATTGACTTTCCCCCCCTTTTGGAGTACATACACATGGTTATTAAGGACACCTCAGAGAAATCACCAACTTTGTTCTTCATACCATGGGACATGTGCACCAAACAAAAGAAAGTTGTGCACAATCAACATGCACAGAAATGTGGAAGACATCTTAGCTTGGTTTACACTGCTATTCCTGGGAAGGATCCCTTGGAGAGTTGGACTTATTTTTTGCCTTTTGTCTTTTTGTCTTTTTTTTTTACAAGTTGTCAAACTGCAAATGGCTAAGGATTTCTATCACAGATTTTCCTTTTTTCTGCCTTCATCAAGCCCTAGTAAAATTTAGAAGGAAGTTATTTGGATAATTTTTGTGACATATTTTAAGTAAATGATAATTATGACATATAGATTTCCAGATTGAATGAAAGCTATTTGTTCTACTGTGCATTATCATTGTGCATTTCTCAGTGCCTTTGATAGAAGATACCAGATCAAGAAGTAACCAGCCCATTGTTTAAAGAAGCTGAATACATCAGTCAATATTTATTAAGCACTTACTATGTACCAGGAACTGGGCTAAGGATACAAAAACAAAAAACAAAACCAAACAAAAGATCCTTGCCCTCAAGGAAATTACAATCTAATGGGAGAGATAAAAAGCAAACAAGCTTTATATAAAATCAATAGGGAATAATTAACAGAGGGAATACACTAGAATACTTCTAGTAAAAGATGTGATTTTAATTGGGATTTCAAGTAAGTTGGGGGAAATTTGTAAGAAGTTATGGGTATATTTGTAAGCAGCAGGGAATGAGCCAGTAGACATAGAGAATTTGAAAATAAGTGAAAGTGGGAATGACAGAGGAAAAAATCTTTTGGATAAAATGGGATGAACTAGGCTCTTTTGAACAAATAAAAGTGTTAGCTTTGTTAAGGAGTAAGGCACTTCATCATGTGAGACAGGAGTAAAGGAGAAAATGATGGCAGAAGGCATATGAATAATAGGAAATGAGGAATAGGGGAAAAGAGGGAATTCATGGTGAATGGCTTTAAATTTTTCTGTAACATAGGAGGCCATGTCCTCAGCTGAGAGAATGAGGGTGGAGGAAGCCATAAAAGAAAGGTTTGAGGACAGATGAAAAGATTTGGAAGACCTGGTAAGGAGGGGAGGCTAGTGAATTAAAAATAAGGAGGTAAAGTAGGACTGTCTAGCAGCAGTGAGGGCCCAAATGAGGTTGTATAACATGAATTTGTACTGGACCCAATTGGAAAATGATGTAATTTTCTCCTCCAATCAGTAGCATGTGTGTAGGTGTGAAGGAGGCAACTAATGGGAGTGATTCAAGGTTAAGATTTAGCAGGGCATAATCACCAAGATGGTAAAGGAGAAAGTGATTCAAGAGGTAAGGACAGTGTAGAGTTGAATTGTTTCACCAAGATGAGGAGAAGAGGAAAGTGTGGCTAATGCAGGTAAGATGGCCTAGGAGAGAAATGAGGGGTCAAGAGATTGGGGGCCATGGTACAAATGTAGAATAGGGTTTTATAAGGAAAGGTAGGTGGAGAGGTGAAAAGCATCTGGGTTGAAAAATGGATTTGGGAATTTTTAAATATGCGGGTGGTATGTTTGTGGATGATGTTAAGATCAAAAGTATGACAATCTTTGTGTGTGGCCAAGGTGGAGTGGAGAAATAGGTCATAGGAAGTGAGTAGATTGAAGAACTGAGTGCTTATGGCATTTGAGGGAGAGTCAAAATTTTTGTTGAAATTGCCTACTAAGAGGGCAAAGAGTGGGGAAGAAAAGAAATAGTGAATCATGTAACAACTCATTAAGGAAACAAGAGGTGTGATCTGAGGGTCTGTAGACAACAGTTACCAGGATTTTGATGAATGGCATTAGCCGCAAAGCAGGAAAGTTTGCTCAGTGATGGAGGTAGGGTGAGAAACTAGAAGTGTTAATGGAGAGGAAGGAGTGTTCTAAATTCTCCACTTCAATCAGCGAGCCTGCAGAGAATGAATGAAAGTGCAGCCAGTACTGGAAAGGGTGGCTAGGGAGCTATGTTGTCAAAGGGAAAATAATAGCCAGTTGATGGAAGGAGAGAGGAAAAGTTTTAGGATGAAAGGAAGTATGTACCAGTGGAAGAGGAATTCCTCATGGCACAGTAGAATGGTTGATTGGTGTTTGTTTGAAACTTTGTGTTGGCAGTGTTGTGGAGGATGGGAATAAGGAATCAAGAATTGTGGGTGGAGAATAGGGTTTGGATCATGATATATATGGGTTCAGAATCACTGGGATGTGAAGGATATGACCAGGTGTGAAAATTCTCATAATTAATTAGAGGGTGATACTCTGCTTCCTAAAGGAGATTATGAGATGGGAGGCACAAGATCAGATGATCAGATTGGAAGTCCTACTTCACTAGTCCTCTTCCTTTTGAAAAGTGAAGATTAGAAAGGAAACAGTTATAGCAGGAGGTGGAAGTCAAACCTGCATGTCAGGTTCTTAGATTTCTTTTCTATTATTAGACTGTCAATTTATATTTTTGATTAATGAAAGGTGATATTCCATTGAGGTACAGAAATAAGAACTAAAAATTTTTGGAGAACATTTTTAAAAATTTAAACCAATTTGAGATTTCATTTTAGATTGTCATATTAAATGCTACATAAGTTACACATTTATTATTGTCCTACTTTTAGGAAATATACCTGTATACAATATACTTTATACAAAATCACCATTGTCTATGACTGATCTCTTTGAATTTGAGATAAACTTTCAAAAATATTAAGGATTAAGATTTAATATTATTTTGAAACTTATTTTGCTCTTTATTTTATCTCTATCCTCATTAGTATTTGTTTGGTCAAAGTGGGGATGAGAAATGCCATTCTTTAAGATTTTTAAATAGCTATTATTTACAAAGCTCTTTCTGGTTTGCAAAGTAGAATATATAAGATTATAAAATCTCAGTTAATCCTCACAACTTGTGTTAAAGGTAGATGCTATCATAATTCCCATTTTACAGGTGAGGAACTGAAGAACATAGAAGAACATACATTGTTTTTCTAAGGGACACACACCTTGTAAGTAAATGTCTGAAGCAGGATTCAAATTCAGGTCTTCATAATTCCAAATCTATTACTCTATACATCATACCTCCTAGCTGTATATTTAAACCAACCAAACAAACAAAAACACCTGAAATTCCTCAACATGTGTACTTTTAAGAGTTAACATGGCATAACATAAAGAACATTGGATTTGCAGTTAGAAAATATAAGTTTTGGTCTGTATCAAGTACCTTGGATCAGTCACATGAATGCTTTTAGTCCTTCTCTGTGAGGTGGAGAAAATAACACACTATACTTTGCAGTGTTGTTATATGTTAAAGTTCTAAACAAATGTAAGTTATAATAATTAGTCTTAGATGGTTCATTTATAACTTCTTGTTTTAAACTTTGATATTTTAGATAAAGTATTCACTTTAAGTGCTGGAATGAATGGCAAATTTCTTGACCCCATTTACTTATCTTTGCATCTTCTTTAACAGCTATCTTCTTGCCTAGGAAATCTCAGGCTCTTCCTAAGGTAGTTGAATAGACAAACTTTTAAAAAGTAAATTTTTTTTAGATGCAGCTACCTGTAGTTTTCAAAACTTTGATTTTATTCATGAAAGTCATAAATTATAAGACTAAAAAGATGTTTTTCTTGTTAACAATCTATTTCTTGCTGGTGATTATTACTTTTTTTTTTGCTTTTTTTGGAGGGCAATTGGGGTTAAGTGACTTGCCCAAGGTCACATAGTTAGTTTTTGAGTTAAGTGTCTGAGGCCAGATTTGAAATCAAGACCTCTTTACTCCAGGGCCAGTGCACTATTCATTGCACCACCTAGCTGCCCCCGGTAATTATTTCTTAATCCCTTGGCCTTCCCTCAAATTACTTGCCAACTTCTTTTCTTTTCTTCTTATTAAAACTATTCATTTACTCTTGGGAAATGTACAGTTAAGAATTTAAACTTTAGATCAACAGATACAGATTTAGTATACATGTTTTGGAAAAGATCCTTGAATGTGATAGTTAAGCCATCTGGATGCATGGTCAGTTCACAAATGCGTGAGTATTGAAAGTCAAAAACAGAGGACAAGTGCTGAATCCTCAGGGATGTGACAGTTAAAAGGAAGAACAAGAAGAACTAACAAAGCAAATGATGAAGAAAATGGTAAAATAAGAGAAGATTCTGAGAATATAGAGTCCTTGAAATCAAAACCAAAAAGCAAAAACAGGTAAAAAAGGAAAATGTGATCAGTGATGTTAAGTGAACAATGGGAGTTTTAAGAATGATAGATAAAATATATGAAGTAGGATTGACCTGGAACTTCTTGTTTTTGCTTTGTTATAATGTCTTGAAATTCTGACAATCCTTTTACTAAAATTGAAAAGACCAAATCTCAGATACAGGAAGTATTGTGAGATTGGATGTTATTACTAAGAAAGTGAAGGAAGCAAAACAAAATAATCATCTCTTGTTTTTAAAGTAATAAATTAATTTTTTTTTCGTTTCTCAGCACCGTGCTGACAACTGTATAATTTTTCTAGTTGATTTCCTCCTTACCCGTCATTCTTTGATTGTTTGACAGTTTTTAAAATGATGGTATCAGAGCTGTAGTGGAAATATTAGACATCATGTGAAATGCTCCAGTCAGTGGGTGTGTATGTGTTTAGGGATAGAATTAAGATTTAAATTTTTGTTTTAAGATCATCAAACATCAGCTTACATAGGAGGATTATAGATAATGCTACATGATATGGGAGATGTCAGAAAGACTGGTATAGTACCAGTAATTGTAGGTGGCATATTAGCAATACTTGTAGGTGGCATATTAACTATACAACTAAGTGCCAAACAAAGTCTTTCACAGTTACTCTGCCAAGATTAAAATAGAAACCAGACACATGTTTCTATCAGATGGGGGTTCAATGGTAAGATGCAGCTGTTGCCTTCACCACTGAAATTGAATACAAAAAGATGTATGCTTAAAGAAGTTTCAGCATTTTGTCATAATCTAATTCTAGGTAATAACTGGATAATTTGGAGATATAACAATAAAAAAGTCACCAATAGAATAGTGCAGAAAAGATTGAGCTTAGAGTCAGGAAGATCCAGAATCAAGTTCTTCTAATACATAGTGGCTGTGTGAATCTGTCTATGTCCCAATAATACTCAAGATGCCCCAACAATATTCTAAGACCTTACATTGCAAACAGAGGGGCAATAAGCATTGGTAGAGGATGGTTCCTCACCAGTAGCTTCGTATGCTGATGGAATCACAGCTCTAGTTCCAATAAAATAATGATAATAATAATAATAATAATAATAATAATAAAAGAAACTCTATCTTTAATTGCAAGGTTTGTTTCTGAGTTTTAACTGATTCTCATGGCAGGCACACACACACACACACACACACACACACACACACACATACACACAGAATACTTTTGTTTCCATTGTATAAGTGAGGAAACTAGGACAAGGCAGTGTAGCAGAAATAACAATAAGGTTCATCTCTGTATTTTATATTTAAAAAGATTCATTTAGACCTTTGATAACTAAAAAACTTTTCTTTTACCCATTCTTCAACACAAAGTTCTTTATAGCTAAATTCCACGTGAATCATTGCCATTTTAGATTTATTGATGAAATGATAATAATGGCTAAAAGTGAATAGTTCAAAAATGTGCCTTGAAGAAGATTTTGAAGTTTCTGTATCGAAAACGGTTATGGGAATGGGAATCTGAAGGTCTTTCTTGCCCTTTGATAGGCTTAAGTGACTCTGAGAACCTTCATTGATTTGAAAAAAAAAAAAAAAAAACAACTCTGCCCCACTAATAGGCTGAATGTGTTCACATGGAGACTGTGGTGGGAGGCTTGTTTTTCAGGAATGCCCAAGCCTTGATATTTTGTGATTGGTCAGTGGGTCAAGAGGGTGGTGACATTCTCTGACCCAGGAGAAAGCTATATATACCCTGATGTGAGGTTTTGCTTTGGGGCTAACTTGGGAAGAGTTTGACCAGATGAGACTCTGGGAAGCCATTGAGCCCCCTGTCTTTGAAAACCCAGATGTGGTGCTTCCCTCTCTGGTAACTGACTAGGTATGGATGTAATGGTCAGACAGCTGGAAGCCTATCTGTTGATAGCTGATCTGTTTCTCTGTCTGCTTGCAACTTCTGCTTGTAACTTGTTTGTATTCTCTGAATTTCAGGGTGCTGACTTTTTTCCCCTGAACTAGGTAAATTATATATGTTTGATTGATTAAGGTAAGATTGTTAACCCATTTTGAGTTGCTTTCCTTTAGAAAAGCAGATATAAGAACCCGTGCTAGCAGCCATCCTGGGTATGCTATGGTGCTTGCTGCTACAAAAACTTAGAAGAGGAGACAATGGTTAGTCTAGGCAAGATGGCCTAGGAAAGAATTAAGAGGTCAAAAAACTGTTAGTCATAGTACAGATGTAGAATAGGATTTTATAAGAGAAGGCAGATGGAGAAGTGAAAAGTCAGTTGCTTATGAATAGACAAGAAGATTTGGGAATTTTTAGATGTAGAGGTAGTATATTTGTGAATTTGCTATATGCTACATAGAATTATTACTACTAAACCAGTTTCTCTGATATCTTCCATACCATGTAGCATTATCTATAATCTTCTGTAGGCTAATGTTTGATGATCTTAAAACTAAAATTTAAATCTATAAGCTTCTATCAATGAGCTAGCAATCTTTGCAATATTTCCCTATATTCTTGCTTCCAGGAACCATTGTGGTATAATTCATTAAGGCAGATATTGATTAAGTGGTGATTGAATATAAAGTACAATCTTAAATTCTGAGGAAGATATAAAACTTAGGAAAGACACAGTCTTCTGCCTTCATGGAGTTTAAGGTCTAGAATACTATTTAAAAACTTTCCTTCCTGTCTTTTCAAAAATTATCTGTCAAGTTCAAATGGAAAATTATTCAATTTTGAAAGTCACTTGGAATGTGTTACAGTGGAGATAAGTGAAGGGAGTTGTTTGAATGGGAGAAGACCTCAGGGTCTTCCAGTTATAGTCTCCTCCAGCACATTGTTAGCCATCCATTCAAACTTATCTCTATAAGAGCCTTTGTGCTTGTGGGAAATGCTGTGACTTAGTGGAGTTAGGGTACAGATAGTTCCAGCATTCCCCTATGTAAATCCATGCAGAATTTCTAATTTATGGAAGCCAAATCTTCACTTATTCTTTGAATTAAGAACCAAATATTGGCTAAGGTAGTATATTAAAAAATTCAAAGAAGATTTTAATAAATTTATTAGCTAAATTTTTGCTTACTAGATATTAGAGCATAACTTCTAATACTAATTCAAATTTGTAGACTTTTTAACACTGAGAAGCATAGCTAGCATGTCAAATGACAGAACCTATATAAAAAGATCTCAACAGGCTAGAATGATAAGTCAAATCTAATAATAAGATTTTTAAAATCCATTTTGTTATATTTTTCAACCAATAAGCACTTATTTTCTCATCTTACTACCACATACAAGTACATATATAATATGTAAGTGTGCATATAAAACATATTATATAATATATTATAGAAATATATGTGTATGTGCATATATGTCTATATACACACACAAGTGATGTGGTAGTAAGAAGATGAGAAAATAAATGTTACTTGAATACATATATATACACACACACATACACATAACATGTAAATATATGTAAAAAATGCTTGTTATTTGAAATACATTTTATATTATGTAGATATAGATATGTAACAAATACACATAATCAAGCAAATTTGCACATAGGTAATTTTAAAAAATATATGTCTCAGGGCGGCTAGGTGGCACAGTGAATTGGGCAATGGCCCTGGAGTCAGGAAGACCTGAGTTCAAATGTTGCTTCAGACACTTAACACACTTACTAGCCATGTGACTTTGGGCAAATCACTTAACCCCAATTGCCCTCCAAAAAGCAATATGTGTGTGTGTGTGTGTGTGTGTGTATGAGTGTGTGTGTGTGTGTGTGTATGTCTCATTCTATATCTTAAATGTATCACCTGCCCTTTAGAAGGTGAATAATAAAGTTCCTCATCATTCCTCTACAATCATGGTTGGTCATTGCATTGATCAGAGTACTTAAGACTTTTTATTTTTTTTTCTATCTTTGCAATGTTGATATTGTATAAATTGTTCCTATTTCTGTTCACTTCTCTCTGCATCAGTTCCTTTAAGACCTCTTGGTTTCTTTGAACCATTCTTTTCAAAAATTTTATGTCATAATATTATTCTATTACAATACTATAATACTATATTGGCTCAGTGAGGAGCACCACTTCATCTGTAGTGATTTGCTACTATAAAAAGATATGATATAAACATTTTTATACACATGGATCCTTTACTTCTTTCTTTTAATTCTTTGGTGTATAGGGTTAACAGAGGTATTACTGGGTCAAAGGCTTTGCTCTGTTTTCACATCATTTAGTATATAGTTACAATCTTTTTTTCTAGTCATCTATGCTATTAGAGCTACACCAAACCTGTTCTTCTACAACCTCTCCAGAATTTATCATATTCCTTTTCGTCAACTTTGCCAGTCTGAAGGCTGTGAAGTGAACTCTCAGACTTACTTTAAATCACTTCTCTCAAATTATTAGTGATCTAGAGTATTTTATCTTATGGCTTTTGATAGCTTAAATATCTTCCTTTGAAAATTGCCTGTTCATATCATTTGAACATTGCAAATGCTCTTATTCTTATAAATTTGAATCAGTTTCTTGTATATCTTGTAAATGATATCTTTATTACAGAAACTTGATGCAAATATTCTTTTCCTAGCAAAGTGTTTCCCTCTTAATTTTTGTCAGTATTTCAGTCAATAAACATTTAGTGCTATTCTAAATAGTGGGAAAAAGGAAAAAGATAGTCTATGCCATCAAGGAGCAAACAATCTAATGCAGAAAATAAGTAAACAAATATGTACAAATAAACTACATGCAAAAGAAATAGGAAATAATTATCATAAGGGTTGTAGTTATCGGTCAGTAGTTTCAGTAGAGCCTGACTCTTTTTGACTCCTTTCGAGGGTTTCTTTTTCTTTCTTATATTTTTGCCCCCACAGAAGTACTCTTTATTTATCTTCAGTTTTTATCATTAATTTCCACAAGGTTTTGACATACAAATCTGTACATATTTGTTTACTAATAATTAGAGAGAAGTGATTTAAAGTAAGTCTGAGAGACATTTTTTATCTTCTCCTCTCACCTTACTACAAAAATGGCTCTCTAAAGGGAACTGATGAAAAACTAATGATCAAATCCAATACCTTTTTTTCATTGTTTAGTTTATTTAACCTCTCTATTTTAACATTTAACATGGTTGGCCATTTCTCCCTCTCCTCCTTAACCTCAAACACTTTCCTTCTTTGGTTTCAGAGTGATTGTACTCCCTTGAATCTTTTTGAATGAATGAATGAAGGGAAAACACAGTATTATAGTAAGGTCATATCTGACTAATAAGACATGAGAGTAGATTCAGTTCTTCTGATGTTGACTCATTAAGATAAATTTACATGTGATGTCCTCACAGTCATATGTATAGGCTGTGCTAAATCACTATAATTATTTTTTTTTCTATCTAAATTGGCATTGGCTATTGATGAGGCATGGGACCTTTTCTGCATTTCCTAAACCATTGGCATGTCTGTTGATTTTTTAATTACTACTGTAGGGTACTTCTTAACATCTTCAAGCAAAGTCTATGGGGAATTAAGAAGTAAAAGATATCACAGAAATAGAATTGTTGGACTCCGGATATTGGACTATATCTGATTGGGTATTAAAAGTTGCATGGAAGTAAGGTAACACTAGGTTTCAAATATGGAAGACTGGGTAAATATCACTGACATATATAGTAAAATCACAAGCCAAAATTTTATTTATGGGAGGGAGGGAAGCAACAATCAACTATAGTTGAGGTGCAGACATTCAGTTGGGGATTCTTTATTATCAGTTGAAAACCTGGCTTTGGAGCTGAGAGAAAAGATCAAGGCTGGAGATAGAGTTTGGGAGTCATTAAGTTAGAAGAGATAGCTGACAGTATAGGAATGAATAAGACCAAGAGAAAGAATATGAAGAAGGAAGGGGGGAGATATATTAAAAGAGAGATTTTAAAAAGGGAAACAAACCTAAGAAGAAAACCAAGGGAGTACAATCACTCTGAAACCAAAGAAGGGAAGTGTTTGAGGTTAAGGAGGAGAGGGAGAAATGGCCAACCATGTTAAATGTTAAAATAGAGAGGTTAAATAAACTAAACAATGAAAAAAAGGTATTGGATTTGATCATTAGTTTTTCATCAGTTCCCTTTAGAGAGCCATTTTTGTAGTAAGGTGAGAGGAGAAGAAAAAAAAAAAGAAAAATTAAGTAGAGAAGAAGTGGTGAGACCTCATTTGTACAGAGGACTTTTTACAGAATGTTGAGGCTGAGGCAGAGGTGATCTTGGGCAGTAGCCATCATGCAATAGGGCTAAGGGAAGAACTTTTGAATAGTTTATGAATGAATAAATGATTTGAAACGATGAGTGACTGAATGAACAAATGAATGAATGATCTAATTTCCTTTACTCTTTTAGGTTATCTTTTCCCCTCTAGAATCCCTATCTTTCTCCATCTCTATTGTCTTCCAAACCTTCTAACACAATAACATGATGGAGATACTTTAGTGTCTTCACCCCCCTTGGCAGGAGAGAGAAATATTTAAAATGTGTCATAAAAAGATTCAGCCATTGTGGAATTTTTGTAGAGCTGTGTTTTCTTTAATCAGCGCTTTAACATTCAATGGAAATAAAAAATCTGTTTACTATGCTGGAGGAATTAAGCTCTGAAGAGATTGTTTTAGTTCTCTTTGTTTATGATGATTTGTTAGCTCTTGACTGCAGAAATAATTTTGTTGTTTACATTAATCTATGGTGGCAGTATTAACTTCACATCATACATAAATATAATTATTGATCATTACCAGCTGTAATTCCATGTTAGAATTACAGATTTACATAATTGTGCTATTAAGTGTAAACTTGAACTTCATATTTGGGGTCACAAATAACTGGAGGCAGTAGAAACAGAAAATTCTGATTATATGTCATTCATATTTTAATATACGTGGTTGCAATTTTGATCAGTGTTAATGTAAATATTTTTATGTACTTCACAGCAATGGGATGCTAATGGGTGGAAATTACAGTAATATTGATCTAGCTAATAAAATATAATACATTAGCAAGAAAGAATATTTATTATATGTTCCAAATTTTGCTATTCATCATATGCCTAAGGAACATGTGCTCTATCAGGGTTGGAACAGAGTATTCTGGGATAAACATGCATCTTCATATGTACAATAACTGTTTTTCTTGCCTGCAGCAAGAAATATTTATCAGATAATGATACAAAGAGCACAATGGACTGCAGGCAACAGTGCCATGTCCATATCATACATGATTTCTTCTCCTGATTTAATCTGTATGTGAAAAGGAAGTCCAAAATGATCAATCACACACAATCTGAAACAGATTTTAGCATGTTACATACTAGCTTCTTATTTTCTGAAACCTCATGAAATTTAGCCAGTGTTTTGAGGGATCCCATACATTCTATTTAGCAAATTTCCAGAGGCAATTATATGAGACATTACGTGTAACCTCCATCAGAATCCTAACTGCCCAAGGCTGATTTGAGTTGTACATGGCCATAATTACTTTTTGTGTTATCCTATTGTGAATATGAATCTGCTTTATTTCCGTCCCTTCTGAGTCCATTGATTCAGAAATTCCCAAATATAGAAGATACACCAGAGATGATCTCACAATTTCCTTTCATTTTACAAGTAAAGGAACCAAAACCTAAAGAAATTAAGCAACTTGGTCGTTGTCATACAGCTATTCAGTGTGAGATGAGGAACATTCCAAGCTTTTCAACTAAAAGCTCTATTTCTTACTTCTAGAGTCATTGCCTATGTATGATAAAATTACAATGAAAGTTGGCAAAAAAAAATATAGGGTCATTCATGTCTTCATACGGATATTGGATTCTGAATAATTCTCATGGCAAGAATAACTTAACCTGCAAATAAGTACCTGTAGTTGTAAAACCTGGATTTTAAACAAAGAGAAAAGGAGAATGTGAGTAGAAGATACTTTCATCATTGTAGAGAGATTGATTCTAGAAAGTCCTGTACATTGAGACCCCAAATTCTTCAGATGGCTTGATAAGCTTCTATCCATAGTTTTCCACTAGTAACATGTTCTTTCAATTTTTCTCATAGCATCAAGGGAAAAATACAACAATAAAAACAAAAACAAATCACTCAACTTATATGTCTTTAACAACTATCTAATGGAGTTCTTGGACTGTTCTACTCTTGGTAGTTGGAGTGGGTAAAATAAAAAAAAAAAATCTAAACATATGGATTTCATTTATTTGTACCTCTTTCCTCATTGTATTTATATCAGCTTACCTGAAAGCAAAAACTGCCTATAAACATTTCAACAAGATACATTTATTACCTGTAATGAACAGAAGTAGAAGTCACTTTTAAAGCCCTTATTTTAGATTTGAGAAAGATCACAACCAGAATAACCTTAGCCTGTACTATAATGGCAGATGACTTCTCTTCACTTTTGAGATCACAGTCCCACACCATTCAGTTCACTCAAGTTAACAAGAAAAGTTTGTTGTTTTTTCTCAAATGGTGAAGGTTAAAACAGTTTCAACAAGGAAGATACCTCTATCACCTTTCTAACTTCAACTCTTCTCCAGCCACAATAAAAACATTAATTTCATATTTTTATATTTTTAACAATCCTTCTCAATACCTATGCATCATAAAATTTTAATTATATACTTTCTTTATAAAAAAACAGTTAAGATCGCTCTAATAAAGGGCGGCTAGGTGTGCATAGAATAGAGCACTGGCCCTGGAGTCAGGAGGACCTATGTTCAAATCCCGCCTCAGACACTTAACACATATTAGCAATGTGACATTGGGCAAGTCACTTAACCCCATTTGCCCTGCCCTCTCCCCTCCAAAAAACAAAACAAAACAAAACAAAAAAGATTGCTCTAATAAGAAAAAAAAGTTTTGTCTCTCTTTCTGTCGTCTCCTTAGAATCTTATGGATCAAGATAAAAAGACACGATCTCCCCGATTCCACAGAATAACAGTTATGTGAGACTTTGTTTTGGGGGCTCACTTTGAGAAGTATTGTGTGACTTGACCAGACAAGACTCTGGGCAGCAGTTGTCAAGCCCCGCCCTGGCTTTGAAAAACCCAGATGTTGACACTTCCCTCTCTGGTAACTGACTAGGTATGGATGTAATGGTTAGACAGCTGGAGGCCTGTCTGCTTGATCTGTTGGGTTTTTTTTTTCCCTCTGTTTTCTTGTAATTTCTACTTGTAAACTCTATATACTCTGAATTTCAGGCTGCTGACTTTTTCCCCTGAACTAGCTGTGACTATATATGTTTGATTGATTAAAGCAAGATTGTTAACCCATTTTGAGTTGCTTTCCTTTAGAAAAGCAGATCTAAGAACCTATGTTAGCAGCCTCCCTGGGGATTCTGGGGTGCTTGGAGCTACACAATGATACCAAGAAGCTATTGAGGTTACTACCCATTCCACAGTCATGACTCAAGTGATTTTCTTCTTTGCTCACATTAATCTCAGTTCTCCTCTAAGCAATTCTTGTGCTTTTTGCCCAGGACAATACAGATAAATGGCTTTTTACTCTTTCTGTGCCTCTGCTATTGGTGTTGTAAAGACTTAAAATTAAATACTCCCTCAGACTTAATTAAATGTGTTATCCTAGGCAAGGACTTCACCTCTTTGGGCTCTCTTACAGCACACATGCAAAATTATCCAAATCTTGAACACCTTTCAAATTTAATTTTTGAGATTTTACAAACACCGAGATGATGAACATTTCTATATACAAAACAGTAGATTAGAAGCTAACTGCACACATAGCCACCAATATGCCCCATACAGAGTTTACATCTCCTTCCAAGTATACAATTTCAACATGCTATTTTTAAAACTGTCCTGTTTATCTGTGTTCTGTACTGATCATCACTCTGTACCTTTCTGCACATTCTTTCAAATGTTTTAATGACCCTCTTGTCTTATTTTTCTTCTTTTTTTCTCCCCATTTTGATAACTCTACTTATAGACCCTTATCTGCTTCAACAACTCCCTAGAAAAAAAGAAAAACAACTTTGTATCAAATAGAAAGATAAAGTTAATCCCAAATTCGACATGTCTGAAAATACATGTTTTATTTTGTTCCTTGAGCTCATCAATTTTGTGAGAGTTGAGTAGCATGTTTCATCACTAGTCCAGCAGAATTATGGCATTGATCAGAGTCTGATAAATCTTTTTTTAAGTTGTTTTTCTTTGCAATATTGTTGTGGTAATTATTCACTGATTGGGTTCACTTTATTCTCCATTAGTTCACACAAGTGTTTTCAGGTTTGTTTGAAATAATTTTTTTTTCTTTTTATGGTGCAATAATATGCCAATAGACCATAATTTGTTCAGCTATTCCTAAACTAATAGGAATCCCACATTTCCAATACAAAGCCACTATGAAAAGTGCTGATGTATATGTCCTTCTCTTTCTTTGATCTCTTAGGAGGCATAGGGTTATTGGAGGTATTGTTAGATGTATAGAGGTATAGGCCAGAAGGAAAGTACAGTAGTTCCAAATAGGTTTTCAAATTCACTTGTCCAATTTATGTATTTCACCAAGAGTGCCTTTAAAACCAACTAATTTTTCTTTCAAACATCTAAATGAATTATTAGTTCCTCCACTTCCCCGAACTGTGTACTTTTGCCCACATCATTCCCTAGAACTGAAATTCTCCCTTCTCCTCTACTGTCCTTATCAAAATCCTTTCTTTCTAGGACCAGTTCTAGTGAAATTTCTATAAAGCTATCCCTGATACCTCTGCCTCGTAGTGCTGTTTCTATTATGTGACATTTTTAAGAATTTTAAAAATATCTTTATTATAAAATTATTTTTGCACTTATTTACATACATGTATTTTATCACCTACTAAATATAAACTCATTGAGGGCAGGAAAAATGTTTTATATGTCTTTTATTTTGCATTGTATCCTCTCATTTATATAGATTTAAGATTTATAAAAATCCTATCCTTATAGCAATAAAATTAGGTATATAAGAGAATTACTTCAGTTTTTTTAAAAAAATTTTAAAAATTAATTTATTAGTTTAGTTTCAGTTAACAAGATTCAATTCCATAGTTCCTTGATTTTCAAATTTCCTTTACTTCCCTCCCCCCTCCTGCAAATGCATTCATATTAGACATTATTCCAATTACAAAGGCATATTGTACTAGGTGGGATGAAAGATGGTAAGGAAGAAATAAAACCAAACAATGAGAAGAACAAGATCATTTAGTTTGCCTCCATCAGGATTCAGGCTCAGTTCTTAATAGTTATATCTCTGGATGGCACATTTCTCACTTTCTTGAGTCATTCGGGATTAACTTATATCACTGCATTGCTGAAAAGAGTCCAGTCTGTCATAGTTGGTCGTCACAGATATGGTATGTCTGTGATTGTATACAAATTTCTTCTGATTCTACTCTTCTCGCTCAGCATCAGTTTGTATAAGTCTCTCCAGGTAATTATGAAATCCGTCACCTCCTCGTTTCTTATAACACAATAAAATTCCATTACATTCATATACCACAACTTGTTTAGCCATTCCCCAATTGATGGGCACCCCTTTAGTTTCCAATTCTTTGCAACCACAAAAAGGGCTGCTAAAAATATTTTTGTACATATGGGTCTTCCTCCCACTTCTATGATCTCTTTGGGATATAACCCTAGAAGTGGTATTGTTGGGTCAAAGGGTATGAAATTATTTATAATCCTTTGGGCATAATTCCAGATTGCTCTCCAGAACGGTTGGATAAGTTCACAACTCCACCAGCAATGTATTAGCGTTCCAATTTGTCCACATCCTCCCCAGCATTTGTCACTTTCTTGTTTTGTCATCTTAGCCAATCTGACTGGAGAGATGTGGTATCTCAGAGTTGTTTTGATTTGCATTTCTCTAATTAATAGTGATTTAGAGCATTTCTTCATATGCTTATAGATATCTTTAATGTGTTTCTCTGAAAAGTTCCTATTCATATCCTTTGACCATTTCTCAATTGGGGAATGACTTGTATTCATATAGATTTAGCTCAATTCTCTATAAATTTTAGAAATGAGTCCTTTATCAGAGACACAAGGTGTAAAAATTCTTTCCCAATTTCCCACCTCCCTCTTGATCTTGGTTACATTGGCTTTGTTTGTGCAGAAGCTTTTCAATTTAATATAATCAAAATTATCCATTTTGCATTTTATAATGCTCTCTAATTCTTGTTTGGTCCTAAAATCTTCCCCTCTCCACAGATCCATCAGGTAAACTATTCCTTGCTTTCCCAAATTGCTTACAGTATCATTCTTTACACCTAGATCATGCACCCATTTAGACTTGATTTTGGTATATGGTGTTAGATAGTGATCTATGCCCACTTTCTGCCATACTGTATTCCAGTTTTCCCAGCAGTTTTTGTCAAATAGTACATTCTTATCCCAAAAACTGGGGTCTTTGGATTTATCGAACAATAGATTACTATATTCATTAACTGCTGGGTCTCCTGCACCCAATCTATTCCATAGATCCACTACTCTACACCTCTGCCAGTACCAAGCAGTTTTGATGACTGCTGCTGTATAATACAGATTAAGATCTGGCATAGCTAGTCCACCTTCCCTAGCATTTCTTTTCATTAATTCCCTTGATATTCTAGACCATTTGTTTTTCCAAATAAATTTTGTTATTATTTTGTCTAATTCTACAAAGTAGTTTTTTGGTAAATTGATTGGTATGGCACTAAATATATAGGTTAGTTTGGGTAAAATTGTCATTTTTATTATATTAGCTCGACCCAGCCACGAGCAATTGATATTTTTCCAACTATTTAGATCTGTTTTTATTTGTGTGAGAAGTGTTTTGTAGTTGTGATCATATAGATTCTGGGTTTGTTTTGGTAAGTAGATTCCCAAATATTTTATAATGTCTACAGTGACTTTAAATGGGATTTCTCTTTCTATCTCTTGCTGTTGAGTTTTATTAGAGATGTACAGGAATGCTGAGGATTTATGTGGGTTTATTTTATATCCTGCAACTTTGCCAAATTTATTTATTGTCTCAAGTAGTTTTTTACTTGATTCTCTAGGATTCTCTAAGTATATCATCATATCATCTGCAAAGAGTGACAGCTTGGTCACTTCTTTGCCTAATTTGATTCCTTTGATTTCTTTTTCTTCTCTAATTGCTACTGCTAACGTTTCTAGTACCAGATTGAATAAGAGGGGTGATAGTGGACACCCTTGTTTCACTCCTGATCTTATTGGAAAGGCTTCTAGTTTATCCCCATTGCATATAATACTTGCTGATGGTTTTAGATAGATGCTAGCAACTATTTTAAGGAAGGCTCCATTTATTCCTATACTTTCTAGTGTTTTTAATAGGAATGGATGTTGTACTTTGTCAAAAGCCTTTTCTGCATCTATTGAGATGATCATGTGGTTTCTGCTAGTTTTATTGTTGATATGCTCAATTATACTGATGGTTTTCCTAATATTAAACCATCCTTGCATTCCTGGAATGAATCCTACCTGATCAGGGTGTATTATTTTTGTGATAAGTTGTTGGAGAATTACTTCAGTTTTAAAGAGAAATGAATTAATTAAGCCTCAGAGACTTAAGGAATTTAACTTGGCCAAGGCAACTAATTACCAAGGTTTGAATACTGATTTTCCAGTTCTAAAGCCAATGGATTTTCTACTACACAACACTACCAAAGTCTGCACCTATATAAACTCTTTATTTAATTGATTAATTCACTAGGCTTTGTTCTTGTTGCAACAAAATAGTTAGGTTTCCCATAAACATTCCTACTAACTCAAAATAATTTCGTTTGAATCCTTCAAAAGTGCTCCTTAAACAAGCACTGTCAATTTGAGTTTAGAATACTTAGCTAATAAGTTCTTTGAGGATGGACCACATGTATTCTATGTCCTCTGTAACTCTCACAGGATCCAAATGACCATTCTCTGCTCAGCAGGTATCCAGGAAATACTGTTGGATTGACAAGCCATGAAAAATCAATTTACCAGATGCATACATCTTCAAAAGCTCTTTCAAGAACAACTGATATTATTTAGTAAGCTGGAAGGAGGAATTAGACTGTCTTCACTAGGCGATTTGAGGAAATGATGGTCTCATGAGTAACAGTTAGGATGATGATATGGGAAATAGTTATTCTGTCATTCTTGTGGCTTAAATAATGTACTTGTTTGTATACCAAATATATCCCTATTTAAACTATTAATGCCTAAAACTTCACTGACTTCTGGGATATCCTCCATCTATCTGTCTATCTATCTATTTACCTATCTATCCATCTATCTATCATCTATCTAGGTAACATTGCCTACACCAATGTCTGTATAATTATATAGTTATAGGTGTGTTCTTTGTAGAAGAAAATTGAAGAAATATCCTCATTCTTTTATAAAATACAATCTTTCAAAGACTTCCCATATTAACTGAGGTAAAAACTGTTTCTCTAAATGGTGAAGGGGGATGAAAAGGGAGCAAATGTAGAGAATTTGTGTTTATATTTTTTTCTAGCCATCATTCTTTGAGGTTCTACCTTGAAGGTTCTTTTATATAGAGAGGATTAGTTTTCCTTGAAATGGATCATTCTCCCCTCCTCAGAAAGTTTTCCATGGTCAGGCATTCTACTTAAGTGACTATTCATTAGCATGGTGCTCTTTGCAGCATCTCAAATTGAGTGATGTTGTGAAGATATTGCAGTAGACAGGAAGCAATAGGACTGAGTTTATTCTTTCCTGACCCCATTCCCACTGCAACCAGGTAATAGTTTCTGGTAAACTTGTAAGTGGAAAGTAACCTTCTCTAAATCACAATCCATGGAGTGATAAGTAAGCTACATTGTGATAATGGAAGAGAACACAAATGTGTATTTCTCTGCATAAAATAAAATGCAAAGTACATGGCAATCTAATTGAGTAATCATTTAATGGATAATGAGGGGATCTTGGTTCTCATTCCATTTTTTCATTTACCTACTGCATTTAACTTCATTCAAGTTATTTATAGTTAAGTTCATTTGTCTGGTTCTTAAGGTATTTTTGTGCAGAAATAATAATGCAAGCCTTTTCAAAAGATCATTGTGTCACATGACTAATTAATACTGTAATTATAAAGTGCTTAGGAATTAAAGTGTCCTGCACAAATTGAAGCAATGTTAGGATTGTTGGAGATGGATGTTCATTCAAATGAGCAGCACAAGAAATTCCAAATAGTATATACTACTTAATCTAATTGGAAGACATATATACTGTAAATATGACTTGTTAAAATATTCATTATGGTTGGAGGGCCCATTAAAATCATCCAAAGGATATAGGATTTTCAAGGTCTATTCCTATTATAGAATGAATTTTGCTCTTATCTTCTCACAATGACAATGTAGATAACATGCTTTTAAAACTGTATTGATGTATCTTAATGATAAGAACAAATAGCAAATGTTTACAGAACATTTATTGTATTAAATGCTTTACAATTGTTACCTCATTGGATCCTCATGAAAACTCTGGGAGGTGTTATTATTATCCCCATTTTGTAGATGAGGAAACTGAGAAAAGCAGAGATGAGGGACTTATCCAGAATTACCTAACTAGTAGATGTTTGAGGCTGAATTTTAACTCTGTTCTTCCTGACATCAGGCTTCACACTCTTTCCACTACACCTCTAACTATTCTAGCTGATATCTTACTTCTTCTATCTTCTCCATACCCTGAAACAATTTTTAAAAGAAAGAATAAAAGGAGCAAAACTAACCAATACCTTAACTGAACTTGACAGTGTATGCAATGCTCCACATCCATAGTACCCTATCTCAGCATAGACGTCATTATGCGCACTTTTCTCCACTGTTTCTCTCTTGACTTGCTTACTTCTTAGTCATATTTTCACTTTTTAGGGTTTCCATTAACATAGATGTGTATGTATATGTATGTGTTTATGTATATGTATATGTATATGTATATGTATATGTGTATGTGTATGTATATGTATATATGTGTGTGCATGTGTAAATGCTTATATATGTATGTATACATATACATACACACATACATATACACAGAGAAAGAGAGAGGGTAGGTGAATCTTTCAGAGAAGGATATGTGGTAGAACTTGATTTTGGCTTAATATGAATTTTTGATTTCTGCCTAGTATGCTGAGACAGGGATATATAGTCGAATGGGGTTATGTGTGTGAAAAGCAAAAGCATGACTCCCAAAAGTGGACTTTAGGGAGACCATAATTAATTAATTAATCATCTCATTTGGTGTTCTCAACAGAGAATTTTCTCTTCTCTCAATTTACAGATCCCAAAACTGAAAGGAAATCATCAAGAACAAGGAAAACCCATATTTGCTTTCTCAGTCCGGCAATATATGGAAAGATAAGCTATATTCTCTGTCTGTATCTCTGTCTGTCTGTTTCTGTCTCTGTCTCTTTCTCTCTCTGTGTTTCTGCCTCTATATCTGTCTGATCTGTCTGCCTATGTCTCTTTCTTTTTCTCTCTCTCTAATGTGAATAAATGAACACATTCTTTTAAAAGGAGATCTGTGTGGAAGAAAAGATTCGAAGTGATAGCAGTATTTTCACCACTACGGGTCAAAGCTGGTTTCTGTTTTCAACTTTCCCAACCTCTTCATAAAAAATACAAGGTAACTGGTTAGCTGGATCAATACGGCAAGCTTTTTTTTTTTTATATAAGACCCACAGAAGAAGTACAATTGCTCTGTATAAAATACATTTCCCCTGTGGGATATTGCCTTCTGATACTGGTGAAGATGCTCCTAAAAGAGACATAAAGAAACATGTTAACAGTTGTGTAAAAAATACAAAATGACCAGAGGCATTCCAGCTTCCATTGATACTCACACATAGCATCAATAATCATTTAGTCAACCCTTTAATTATTCTGCATTTCCCAGGGCAATTTTTTCTTAACTGACCACACATTTTCCATCCAAAATTATAAATAGTCCAATAAATGAAAATCTCCCCATCATCTCCTTCTGTGCAAATATTATTCTTTGTTATGTGAAATGTGCTTTTAGACTTGTCTACCCAATGGATAGAAAATCTTCGCTAGAGATAGAAAATGGCTTTGCAACAAGAAGGATGCACAAAGATGAAAGGACTACTATACTCTGGTGGTCAATTTAGTCAACAAATCTACATGAATGTAAGTGCTTTATTATTATTATTATTATTATTATTATTATTATTATAGTGATTTAAACTTTTGAAAAAAGACTGTGTATATTTATATCCGTGTGTGTGTGTGTGTGTGTGTATGTGATCTTATTTGATCTTTTATGTACCAGGTTGTGGTACATAACCAATGGAAAAAAATGCAAAGTTCTAAGCAGTTTCAGTACCAAATAGAGAGAGACAAAATCTTGATCCTTGACATCATTGAGCTTAGATTCTTATGGGAGAGACAGCATACAACCAAACATGTACATACAAGAAATGTAGCATATAGATGGAAAATGATCTCAGGAAAGTATTTGTTAGCAGGGTGAGTTTGTGGTCTGAGATAGATGGGAAATTTCACCTTTGTAGAAAGAAACCCTTGTCATAGTGTCTCCTTTATATCCTTATAAAGGAACTACTCAGTAAAATATACTCCTTATGGAAAGATTTGTATAAAAAGAAAGAAGAAACTGTCATCATTTCTTTAAAAATTGAAATATGCTCTTTTTGAGATGAAAAGGAGATGAACTAGAATATAAAGTGCAAAGAAAAATTACATTTTAGAGTAATTAATAGTAAATCCTAAATTATAGGATTAATATATTGGTGAAATTTCTTTGAGCAATGTCAAGTTTTGTTTGTTCTTTTTTAATTTTTAAACTCTCATATTTATTGAAGTATTTTGGGTTACTGTTACAAATATTTATGGATTACTCTGGCTTGTAAATAAGCAAAACAATTAAGTACAACTAATAACATGATGATGTTATCTGTAAATTCATGCAACATTTTAAATCTCTTTATTTAAAAGAAAAGTAATAAAATCTATTTTCTTTCCTTCCCACACCCTATGCCATTAATGAAAGGAAAAAAGAAAATTGATTATAACAAGTATGCATAGTCAAGCAAAACAGATTCCCCCAGTGGCTGTACACAAAAACATATATGTCTCATTCCACATCTGAAAGTTATTATGAGGTTGACATATTATTCATTCTTTAAAAGAACACTTTTTTTTACTTCCTTTGCAAAGACTTAGTACTATTCAAGGTTGATTGCCATTGGAAAATACACTTAGGTCATACAGACACACATGTTGAAATCAGTTTAAAGTTGCTTTTTTTTTTTAATTTTGTTTTGACTATGCTAGAATTAATTCAATTCAACAAGTATTTACTAAATAGGTTTGACCATGACACTTTCTGTGCCTAGGCACTAGAGATACAAAGAGAAGAGAAAAATGATGAAATATTCTATTCCTTCTAAGAATTCATTTACTGACAGAATTGTGAACAGAATTAGCCACGAAGACATACAAAAAAAAAAAAAAAGCCCACCCAAAACACAAATAGCCATGTTTTAATGAACAGTTTTCATTAGAGGGATACAACCAAAACAAAGGTTAGAAAATCAGGGTCTCATGCATTTTAATGTCCCTGATTTGAGTTAGCTCAATCAGTGTCTCCTGTAAAATAGTAAGAAAATATAACAGTATTCATATAGGTTATTTACCATATTTTATAAGAGATACTAATAAAATCAATTAAATTCAACAAATATTCAAAGATATTTTATGAGATACCAACAAAATCAATTCAATTCAGCAAATATTCATTATGTTTACACTGTGTGCATAAATGTCCAACTCTAATAATGCAGCACGATTTGGCATTGACCCAGAGGGAGGTGTGTGAGTTGGGGCTCAGAGGGGCATGGCCTCTCAAAGCATATGCCAACAGAACACAAGTCCTGACAGCTTCTTACAATATCAAAAGTTTTTAAATCTGGTTCTGGTGAAGAACTGTGTTTATCTTCAGAGTGTTAAAGAACCAAAGTAAACATGGATGAGGCACAGACTGGGAAAGAGTCACAATATGGAAAACATATACTCTGTTATGTTAGGTAGGCTAAAACTAGCAAAAGTAGGGAGAGGAAGGGAACCTGTGGGAGCGTTCACAAACAGACCTGGAGTCTACCTGCATTTCCAACAGGAATGTCACAAGCTATCATAAGGTATATTTATTGGTAATTGAAAACAAATTCATGTTTCATGTTCTAACCTCTTAAGAAGAAAAAAAAATAGGGGAAAAACCAGGATCATAAGTTGTGCAGGTGTATGAGACCTGGGTAGGAAAGGGAGACTACAAAAGAAGAGAGGAACAAATCAATACTTTTATCTGAGAGCAACATGATATCCAACCTGGGCATTTATTGATAGAGAGAAAAGGGAATACACTAAAGACATGAGGAAGAAGTTGGAGGCATGAATAGGATACATTAGAAAAAGCAGATAACAAAATGAAAGAAGGCATGGAGGTAGAAAGAATCTCAATATCTCATTCTTATATGAGATGGATAAAGTAAAGTTGAACACACAAACACATATGAACACAAGTTTCCCATAGATATACATTGAACATAATAGGGATAGAAGCAGAGATATGAAAAGTGGAGGAAAATATAAAAGAGACAGTAGATTGGGTGAGGTAATAATCACTAAAACAAACATCATTTTCAAATATTTAGTCATAAAGGGTGTTTAAAAATGGAGAAAGAAAATCTTAGTGAAGAAAGAAAAACTAGAAAAAAGAGGAACAGACCACTTCAATTGTAGATTGGTAATGCTTTTCAGATTCAGATTCTTTCTCTTTTTCCACATCTCATTTTTTCATAAAGAAATGGAAAGAGGGAAAAGACTGAAAGAAAACAAGAGGAATACAAAATCAACAATCATAATACTAAACTTTAATGGGTTGAATTCACCCACAAAATTAAGGACAGTGATAGACTGAATTAGAAATCAGATTCCAACAATCTGTTGTTTATAAGACAAACATATGAAATAAATATCCAAAGAGTTAAAATGAGGTGCTAGATAAAAATTTATTGAATAAAAATAGTAAATGTGATCTGAGAGAGAGAGAGAGAGAGAGAGAGAGAGAGAGAGTAAAAATTGAAACATTTCAAAGAGATAAATAGGAAAACAATTCTACTTAAAGACATAATATATAATGAAATAAATACAATATTTAATATAAAGTGATACCATATATTTATTTGAAGAAAAAGTTAATTGAATCAAGGAAAGAAATGATAACAAAACTGTAATGATTGTGGACTTCAAGTTGGTCCTTTAGGCCTTTAAATGTAACAAAATGATAAATAATAAAGAAATTTAGAACCTGAATAGTATTTTAGTTAAGGAAGATTAAATTGCTTGTGATTATTAATTAAAAATAAAAAGATAAGCCAAATTTAAAGAACTTCTTTTTAAAAATGTAATAAATTGGGAGAGAAAATAGGGATTTTTTGTGAAAAAAATAGATACTAGTTAATATGAAAACTATGGAGAAAAAAAGTAAGCTTGCCAAAAATAAAAAGAGACTTATAAATTGAAAAGAAATAAAACTACACACTGAACCACTTTAAATATTGATCATGTAGAAGGGAATTTTAAACCTAATAAACAAAAGCAAAAAAACTTAACATATGCTGTGCGTAATACAATAAAATATTATAAACAACAAGGTAATTCCAAAGAAAGGATATAAACTTAAATGAGGTTAGTCTGTTTTATCTTAAATAATTGTTGGGCTAGAGAAAAAGCCTAAAATCAATAAATAATTTCAATGAACAAAATGACAACAATGATACACCATAATAAACACTTTTGGGATGCAGGCAAAGCAATTATTAAGGTGAATTCTATGTCTCTAAACATTTTCTTTGCCAAAAATGAGAAAAAATAACGATCAATGGGCTAAACACACAAAAGGAAAAAGAAATAGAAAAGAAATGAACAAAGTCTTAACATGAATATTTAAATCCACAATTCAAAAAAGTAAACAAAATTGAAAATAAAAAAAAAGACTATTGAAACAGCTACAAACAATTACATATATGCAAGAGGCATAAAGTGCAAATATGAGGTAACCTATAAGGGAAGGCATAAAGAGTATGTAGGGGAGAAAGCATAGAACATGGAAAGACCTGAAAAAGCTGTGATTTGATCTAAGTCTTGAAGGAATCTAGGGAAACCTGTAGGCAGAGGTAAAGAAGGAAAGTATTCCAGATATGGGTGACAATGAAGAATCATGAAGTAAGAAAATGGAGTGACATATTCAGATAACAACAAGAGAGCCAAAGCCTGTGGGTCAGAGAATACACAGAGGAGAAGAGTCTAAAAAGACTAGAAGGTAGGAAGAGACCAAGATACAAAGTACTTCTAAAGCCAAATAGAAATTATTATATTTATTTCTTGAGGTAATGTTGATCCATTAGAGTTCATTGAGTAGAGGTAGAAGTTGGGGAAATAAGATATACAGGCAGTGGGGTATAGAAATCTATCTTGCCCTTCAGGAAAATTGAAGTGAAATGGATAAGAGAAAGGTGTGGGGGGAAGGGGAGAGTGATAGAAGGGAAGGCAGATTGTGGGAAAGGGTAGTCAGAATGCATGCCATTTGGGTGTGGGGGAAGGGTAGACATGGGGTGAAAATTTGGAACACAAAATCTAGTGAAAGTGAATGTTGAAAACCAAAAATAAATTAATTAATAAAAAGAGAAAATGCATAAAAGCTACTTTATGTGAGGTATGGTGCTAAAATGAGGTGAGAATAGTGCTACAAAATCTAAATAAGAAAACGTGTTTAGGAGAAGGGAAGGTTGTGGAAAGGTAAAGAAAGACAAGGATTAATAAAATATTATTAGATTTGGTAATTAAAGCCTTGGTAACTTTCTAAAGAGCAGTATCAGTTAAATGATGAGGTCAGAAGCCAGACTGAATAGGGTTTCTATGAGACTAAGAGGAAAAATGATGGAAGCATTGATTGTAGATGATTTTTTCAAGGAATTCATGCCAAAAGAGAGGATAAATATAGGACAACAGCTAGCATGGATAGTTTTTGTGTTTGGGTTTTTTTTTAAGATTAGAGAAGAAATAGGTATGCTTGTAGACACTAGGGAAGGAGGCAGCAGATATGGAGAATTTGAAGGTGAGTGAGAGTGGAGATGATAGAGAAATCTTCTGGAGAAGACAGGATTTAGTGGGATAAAAAGCAAATTTATAGACATGTACCTTGATAAGAAGAAAAATCACTTCTTTGTTGTAACAGTGTTCAGTGAGGAGGTGATAGAGGAAGACATTTAAGTGATATGAAATGGCGAAGGAAGAAGAGAACACTCTTAATAAATGGGCTCAGGTGTTTTGTTTTGTTTTTCAACGAAATAGGAATGAAGGTCCTTATTTGAGAGAGTGGAGTCAAAGGGTATCCTGGGGGGCTTGAGAAAGAATTTAAAAAGTTTGGAATAGCTGAAATAATGAGTAACATCATGATAGTGCCATAATATTTTCATTATTTTCTCCACTTATCTTCAGCAGCACAAGAATAGAAGTGAAGATAGTGGAAGCTGGCAGATTCCCCAAACTGAGACTTGGCAAAACATAATTAGTAATAGAATAAGAGGCCAAATGACTCAGATGTAGAAGATATTGTAAAGTAGAACTGATTAGCCAAAGGAGTAAGATAAAAGAGGAGGAGAATATGTTCTCATGAAGGCCTGGGAAGAACTGTGGAGTGGAGGCATTAAAGGTCATTACAGTGTAATGGTAATGGTAATTTGAAGATCTTCCCTGTCCCTTAATAAGGGTAAGGGAATTTGAAGATCTTCTCTGATTTGAAGAATTTCCTTGCCCCCTTATAGGCCTAATGTAATAAAATGGGAGGAGTTTGCTGAAGGGTGGAGCAGAGCCCACAAGAAGCTGGGAATCAGAACAGTTAGAACTGGAGGGAAGAGAGGACACCAAAGGAGACAGCTAGGCTTGTGATTGTCTGCTTGCTACTGCTTTGATAGCTAGGTTTATGAGTGCTTGTCATGGGAAAGCTAAAGCTAAAGGCTCTCTGCTGTGTTATGGTTTGTTAACTTCTTTGTTGCTATGATGGATTTGGTTTTCTGTTATTGGGATTTGGCTCTCTACTGTCTGAATAAATGTTTTGCTTCTGTCTTTTATATGGAGAATCTGTCATATTTTGTACTTGAGAACAATGCCAGGTCATAGTGAGGACAATGAAATAACTTTGGAGTTGTAAGTCAGAGGGAAAGATAGAGAGAAAGACATAAACTTTGTAAAACATTATGATTAGATGAACATCCCTATGAACATCTGATGAACTTATAAGCTTATGAACATATAATGCCTATTGATGATGGAAAGATCAAGACAATACCATCTCTTAAAAAGCCAAAGTTGCCAGATGGAAAAATAATCTCAAAAGCTCACTGAGGAGATTCATTCCTTCAGAATTAGACTGGAGCAAATGGAAGCTAGTGACTTTATGAGAAATCAAGATGCTGTTAAACAGATCCAAACAAATGAAAGAATAGAAGGCAATGTGAAATATCTCATGGGAAAAACCACTGACCTTGAAAATAGATCCAGGAGAGACAATTTAAAAATTATTGGACTACCTGAAAGCCATGATCAAAGAAAGAACCTAGAAATCATCCTTCAAGAAATGCTCAAGGAAAATTGCCCTGATATTTTAGACCCAGAGGGGGAAATAGAGGTTGAAAGAATCCACCAATCACCTCCTGAAAAAATCCCAAAAAGAAAAGTCCTAGGAATATTATAGCCAGGTTCCAGAATCCCCAGATCAAGGAGAAAATACTACAAGCAGCCAGGAAGAAACAATTTCAATATTGTGGAAATACAATCAGTATAGCCTAGGACCTAGCAGCTTCTCCACTTAGGGATTGAAGGGCATGGAATATGATATTCCAGAGGGCAAAGGACCTGGAATTAAAACCAAGAATCACCTACCCAGCAAAACTGAGTATCTTGTCTCAGGAGAAAATATAATCATTCAGTAGAATAGAGGACTTTCAAGCATTCTTGAGGAAAAAAACAGAGTTGAATAGAAAATTTGACATTCAGACACAAGAAGCAAGAGATGCTTGAGAAGGTAATCAGGGAAAAGAAATCAAAAGGAACTTATCAAAGTTGAACTATTTACATTCCTATATGGAAAAACAATAACTGTGACTGATGAAATCTTTCTCAATATGAAAACAATGGAAGAAGGGTGTATGGTCATATGAATACATATGTGAATGTGTGTATATATGTTTACAGTTATACATGGATAGAGGGCACAGGTTGAATTTGGTGGGAAGGGATGATACTTAAGGGGTGAAGTTAAGAGGTGAGAGAGGAATGTGGCAAGAGGAGATGGGGAGAGACAGGGTAGAGTAAACTATCTCATGTAGAAGAAGCAAGGGGAAATAGTTGCAAGGGAGGGGAAGAACAGGAAGGCAAAAAGGGAAAAGCATATTCTCATTGAATTTGGCTCAAGGAGAGAATCACATACATCACACAAATGGGATATCTCACCCTGCAGGAGAGTAAGGGGAAGGGAGATGAGAGGGGGGATGATGGAGGGGAGGGCATTTTAGGGGGAGGAGGGGCTGGAAGTACCCACTTTCGAAGAGGGACAGGATGAAAGTAGGGAATGGACCAGGTGGGGGGTGGGAGGGAAATATAAGCAGTCTTTTACAATATATCTACTATGCTAATGTTTTGCATAGCTATATATGTGCAACACATACTGAATTGCTTATCTTCCCAGAGGGAGTTGGTGACAAGGGAGGAAGGGAATGGATCTGAAATTCGAAGTTTTAAAACTAAATGTTTCAAATGTATATAAATACTGTTATTAATACTATTTTGCATGTAATTGAGAGATAAGATGTGCACGCATTGGGGCATGGAGATTCACCTTGCCCTAATGGCAAAGCCGAAGGGGTTATAGGAAAAGATATGGGAGAGAGCAGATTGGATGAGGGGATATCTAGTGGGACTGCTATTCTGGGGTGGTGGGTAGGGAAAAATGGGGAAAAAATTGTAACTCAAAATCTGGTGAAAATGAATGATGTAAACCAGAAGTTAATAAAGCATTGCTTAAAAAAAATAAAATGAAATACAGTAGAAAGAAATAGGAAAGCAAATTTTAATCAGAATTACTATATAATTTATAAAATACCTGGGATTACAGATACCAAGACACAAATAGGAATTATGAGACTATAAGTACAAAATGCTCTTCAAAGAAATATAGAAAATTTAAATATTTAGAAAATTATTGATTTTTTCATGGTTGAGTCATGCTAATGTAATAAAATTACAATACTACCTGTTAGTTTCTAGTTTCAGTGCCATGTCAATCAAACTACCAAAGGATTACTGCATAGAACTACTCACAGGGAAAAGCAAAATATCAGAAATATAAAGAAAAATGATGAAAAATGGGAGGATAGGAGAAGGGGCTAACAACATCAGATCTGAATCTGTTCTACAAAGCATTGACTATCAAAACAATTTGATATTTTTTTAAATAAAAGATGATCAATCATTCAGAAAATTCAGTAATAATGAATATTAAAATCAGTGCAATAGTTAAAAACTAGCATAATTTTTAAAAGCCCAAGTACACAAACTACTCAGGGAAGGTCTCCCTAATGGACAAAACCTCTGAGAAACCTGGAAAGCTATTTGGGGAAAAAATAGGCATAGATCAAGAGCTCAATTCACATATTATGATAATTTGAAATGAACACATGACCTAGATTATAAAAGGTGTTATACTTTTTAAAATTTTAGAGGATAATGAAAAGAAATGCCTTTCATAATTATGGATTAGAGAATGATGTTTTATCAAACAAGGGATAGAGATGATCATAGGAGAACAAAGGATCATGGTATATAGATGATATAGAGCTGGGAAGGATATCTATGGGTAAGTTCCAAAATCTTTGCTGCAAGTTTTTTTGGTAAAGGTCTCATTTCTTAGAAATTTTAGGATCTGAGTCAACTTTGTAAGAATATGTCATTCCTTAATTAATAAATGGTCTAAGGATATGATTAGGCAGTTTTCAGAGGAAGAAATCCAAGCTATGAATAGCCATTTTAAAAAATGCCTGAAATCACATCCACATGATTGATTGATTTGACATTAAAGGAAAACAATAAATACTGAAGGGGCTATGGGAAAACAAGTTCTACTGTATTGATCTGATCCAACCATCCTACAAAGCAATCTGAAGTTATTTCCCTAAAGTTTTTAAAGCTTGCATACTCAGTAATACTGCTACTAGGTCTATACCTCAAAGATATTAAGAAAGAAGAAAACAATCTGTGTGTATATTATACATATATTATATACACATATGAATTGTGTACATATATGTGTGTTCATACATGTATATGCAATATTAATATAAATATGTGTGTGCATGCATATATCATAACCTCATTTTTGTTGTAGCAAAGAATTGGAAACAGGATGTGTACATCACCTGGGGAATAACTGAACAAATTATGGTATATGAGTATGATTGAATACTATTGTGCTGTAAGAAATAATGAAAGAAATAATTTCAGGGAAAAAAAAAACTAAGAAGACATATGGATTGGCAAAGGGAAATGAATGGAACCAGAAGAATAATTTGTATAATAGCAATATTGTTAGGAAAAACAACCTTGAAAGACTTAGTAACTGTGATCAGCACAATGACCAACCATGATTCCAAATGATTCATAATAAAACATTCTACTCCCCCTCCAGATAGAGAATTGATAGACTTAAAGTTCATATTTTCTTCTCCTTCCTTTCAATCCATTAGTCTTGGGTTAAATCCTGATTCAGATTTCATGGATCCTTGTAAGATCTACATAAATCAGCATTTTTAAAGTTAGTGTTTCCTTTCCTTAGTCCACAGGACAAACCCAAGTCTTTATCCTTGGATGGATCCTATGTTGGAATGATGAATGAGTAAATAAGCATTTATTAAATTCAAAGTAAGAGGGGGTGGAGCCAAGATGGCAGAGTAGAAACAGATCATCCAAGCCACTCTGCCCCCAGATTCCCCCCAAACTATGTAAAAGGGGACTCTGAACAACTTCTGGAGCCCCAGCACCCACAGAACGACACAGAGAAGCTAACCTCCCGCCGAGGACAGCCCAGCACCCCTGCAGGAGGGACCAGCGCAGCACTCTGGGAGCCGGCAGCACACAGAGCATGGGGAACCGAGCCGAGCGGAGCCCAGGTCCCCATGAGCCAAGGTTTTAGCCCCAGGGCAGCAGGGCCAGCAGCCAGCTGGAGAGACGCCAGAACACCAGCAGCTGTGGCGACTCCAAAATTATCAACATAGACATGCCTAGGACAAAGTAAGAGGTTAGTATCCAAGGGACTTTGGGACCAGTATTTGGGGAATGCCTCAGCTCCCTCCCCTGGGGGCTAGAAGCCACTGAGGAGACACGCCATTTTGTAGTTTTCAGAGGCAGCTCGAGCTCCTGGCCTGCAAACTGTAGGGAGATCCAGAGATCAGTCTTGGGGGTAATCGCTCTTGCTTTAACCTCCCAGCTTCTGGATTGTGATCTAGGGTGGAAGTTGTGGGTGGGTTTACAGCTTGCCAGAAACGGAAGTTGCCTCCCACACATTCGGGATGAAAATTCCTCTATCTGGTCTTAAAGCCATAGTGTGGCAGCAAGCCCAAAAGTCAACTAATTAAGTGGCAACATGCCAAGGCAAAGGAAACAGAAAAATGCAACCCTAGACTCCAATTTTGCAGGCATAGAGCAGGAAAAGGACTGTGAGGTCAGCAGTCCTGCTCCAAAAGGCCCAGGGGAAAACATGACTGGGTTGCAGCCATAGAGGATCTTAAGAAGGACTTTAAAAATCAAATAAGAGAAGTGGAGGAATAATTGGAAAGAGAAATGAGAAGGATGCAGGAAAAGTATGAAATGAGGGTCAACAGCCTGACTGAGGAAAACAACACCTTAAAAAATAGACTGACTCAAATGGCAAAGGAGGCCCAAAAGGGCAATGAGGAGAAGAATGCCTTAAAAAGTCGAATTTGCCAGATGGAAAAAGAATCTCAAAAGTTCACTGAGGAGATTCATTCCTTCAGAGTTAGACTGGAGCAAATGGAAGCTAATGACTTTATGAGAAATCAAGATGCTGTTAGGCAGATCCAAACAAATGAAAGATTAGAAGGCAATGTGAAATATATCATGGGAAAAACCACTGACCTGGAAAATAGATCCAGGAGAGACAATTTAAAAATTATTGGACTACCTGAAAGCCATGATCAAAGAAAGAACCTAGAAATCACCCTTCAAGAAATTGTCAAGGAAAATTGCCCTGATGTTTTAGATCCAGAGGGCAAAATAGAGGTTGAAAGAATCCACCGATCACCTCCTGAAAAAGATCCCAAAAAGAAAACTCCCAGGAATATTATAGCCAGGTTCCAGAATCCCCAGATCAAGGAGAAAATACTACAAGCAGCCAGGAAGAAACAATTTCAATATTGTGGAAACACAATCAGAATAGCACAGGACCTGGCAGCTTCTCCACTTAGGGATTGAAGGGCATGGAATATGATATTCCAGAGGCCAAAAGAGCTGGGATTCAAGCCAAGGGTCACCTACCCAGCAAAACAGAGTATTTTGTTTCAGGGGAAAATATGGTCATTCAGTGGAATAGAGGTCTTTCAAGCATTCTTGAGGAAAAAACCAGAATTGAATAGAAAATTTGACATTCAGACACAAGAAGCAAGAGATGCCTGAGAAGGTAATCAGGGAAAAGAAATCAAAAGGAACTTATCAAAGTTGAACTATTTACATTCCTGTATGGAAAAGCAATAACTGTGACTGATGATATCTTTCTCACTATGAAAATAATGGAAGAAGGGTGTGTGGTCATATGAATACATATGTGAATGTGTGTGTATATGGTTACAGTCATATATGGATAGAGGGCATATTCTCCTTTGGTTGGGAAGGGAGAATACTCAAGGGATGAAATTATGAGGTGAGAGAGGAAAGTGGCAAGAAGAGATGAGGAGAGACAGGGTAGGGTAAACTATCTCATGTAGAAGAAGCAAGGGGAAGTTTTTGCCAGGGAGGGGGAGAATAGGAAGGCAAAAAGGCAAAACCACATTCTCATTGAATTTGGTTCAGGGAGAGAATGACATACATACTAAATGGGATATCTCAACCTGCAGCAGAATAGGGGGAAGGGGCATGAGAGGAGCGATGATAGATGCGAGGACATCCTTGTGGGGAGGGCAGGGTGGAAGTACCCACTATAGAAGAGGGACAGGATCAAGTAGGGAATGGACCAGGTGGGGGGTGGGATGAGTGGGAGGGAATTATAAGCAGCCTTGTACAATATATCTACTATGATAATGTTTTGCATAGCTAGACATGTACAACATATACTGAATTACTTATCTCCCCAGAGGGAATGGGTGACAAGGGAGGAAGGAAATGGATCTGAAATTCAAGGTCTTAACATTAAATGTTTCAAATATATATAAATACTATTATTAATACTCTTTTGCTTGTAATTGGGAGATAAGATGTGCAGGCATTGGGACACAAAGATTCACCTTCCTCTAATGGAAAAGTCGAAGGCGGTATGGGAGAAGGTATGGGAGAGAGCAGATTGGAGGAATCGATATCTTGTGGAACTGCTATTCTGGGAGGTTGGGTAGGGGAATAACGGGGGGAAAATGATTGTAACTCAAAATCTGGCGGAAATGAATGATGTAAAACAGACATTAATAAAGCATTTGTTTAAAAAAGAAATTCCACGTAAGAGGCTGAATGATATAGTGGATAGAGAGCTGGTTGGCCTCAGGAAGATTTCAAGTCCTGCCTTTTAAATATACTGTGTGCAACACTTGCAAATCATATGCCAAGTCACTCAGTGCCTTAGACGACTCTCTAAGACTATAAGCTGCAGAGAGGATGCAATTTGTAACAGTAGAGGAAATTTTCACTGGGAGTTCCCTTCACCAAATAAAAACACAGTTCAGGTAAAAAAATGAAGAATATATCTGGTACTGTGCTAGGTGATAGAGATACAAATGCAAAAGTGAGACAGTACCTGCCCTCAAGGAAATTATTTTCAGAGAAAAAGATTAACACACACACACACACACACACACACACACACACACACACACACACAAACACAGGAGCAGTGACCAGAGAAAAGAATTCTAGCTTGTGAAGTCTCAAGACTCATGAGTAGATAAATAAGAGCAAATTGTTATACCCTTTCAGGAAGTCAAATGTTCTGGGGACAAACCTAAAGCATGACGGAGAGTTGGTTGGATATAGTGAGCAAGGTGAATTTTCAGTTCATTCAGTGGGTAATCAGTAGAGTGTACTTGAGATGACAGCTCTCAGATCCATGGCAGAAATCCCAAATTGAGTTGATTAACTCAATGGAAAGGGGAGTGGCTGTGCTCTGAACATCAAATAGGGAAAGTATTATTGCAGGTGATAATGGGAGAGGAGGGTAGGCAGATGGCGAAATATTAAGGTGAATGATTATATCTTTGTTGTTGTTCAATCCTGGAGTGTACTGTCCGTTGGGCTTTCTTGGCAAAGATATTATAGTGGTTTGCCATTTCCTTCTCTAGTGGGTTAAGGCAAACAGAGATTAAGTGACTTGCCTAGTAACCATTTGAGATCATATTCAAACCGAGGTTTTCCTAACTCCAAGCCTAGTGCTCTATCTACTGAATCACCTAGCTTCCTCCTGTTTATGACTTGGTCCTACTAATTTCAGAAATCTGAGGTGATAGGAAGACTGGCTTTAACAACTAAAGCTTTAGAATGTCTAGCTGTAAAGAAAAAGGAAATGAATTGGTGAGTGGCAAGATAGAAAGAGTGTAAAAAAATTTACAAGTATCAAAATTGTATGTATTCCCTGACTTGAATTTGGAGAGACCATTGAATAAAATTTTGATGGTTAGTGTTTTGTTTGTCTAGCCCTTACAGGACTACTATCTTCAACACAAGCTGTTCATAATACAAGAAATAATAGAGGAGAGAGAACTTTATGGTTTGTCATCTGTATCTATCTCTTGAAAAAATGCATTGTCTTTAGTAGTAGTCAGTTACCAATATCAAATGCTGCAGAATGCTGTGACTCTTCAATAACTCATCGGAAGTCAGAAGGAATGCCATAATGTCCTTGGGCAAACACCTTTCGGACTACTAAAGCAATTTAATACTACTTAAGATGCAACTAACACATATTTCAAAGATAGGCTTCTCCTCCAGGCATATTATTTGTAGAAGGAAGATAGTGAGGTCGATTTCCTCCCTCTGACATTGACTTTGTCACAACACTTTCCTCTGTAGAAACTTGAAAGAGTAAAAACATCCTTTTTCTCCCAAATGTACCCAGCCCTGTCAGTGATGGTAAAACACCCTAGCTCACATTTAGTATTCTCTGTTACTCTCTCTCCCAAAAGCAGTGAGAATGATTATCCATCTAACAGTTTCACCCGTTAAGACCTCCACATGTTACCATATCTATCAGTCCCATTGCCAGCAGACAAGGAAAACCAATGGATTTCAGAGACTCAATCTGTCTTCATCCAAATTTGCTATTGAGTATGTGAAAAACATCATGAAACCCTCTAAGATCCGTCATCATACCACACTATGGCTTCTATGAGAAAATGAGGAAAGAAAAGTCTCCTGTCATTCTTTCACTCTGGTATGAGATCTTTGAGAAGCTAATACAACCCCTGGGATAGGGACTGTGCAGTGAGGGACATTAGAATTGAAAGGACTTAACTGCTCTTCTCTGAGCATGATACTGTCCAAGGAGTTTTGGACTTGGAGTCAGGAACTCTTGAGTTCAAGTCCAGCCTCAGATACTTACTAGCTGTGTAATTCTGGACAAGACACTCAACCTCTACCTGCTTCAGTTGCCTCATCTAGGGCAAAAAAGGATAATAATAGCACCTCCCTCCCAGGGTTTTCGTGTAGATTCAATGAGATTATATTTGTAAAGTAGTTTGCAAAACTTAGAAAGCCACTTGTATGACTAGCAAGGTGTTAAGTTTGAAACAATTCAAACAATCAAAAAGTTTGTTGAATCAAACTAAACTGGAATGAATTTTTAAGGACCTATGTAAAATACAATACTGACTGCTTTGGGACACTTTTGAAAGAAGTAGAACCATAGAGATTATGAAAGAAGATAGAGACTGAGACATAAGATTGTCCATTATCCATGGAAGGCCAAACTTATAACTACATATTTCTAGGGGGAGGAATGTGGTTGGATAAGACAGAAAAATGATGAATAAGGAACACAATATAGAAATCAGTGTGGGGGGGGACAGTTAATCAACAAACAACAAGCCTTGTTTCTTGTGCGCAAGGCATTGATTTGTGGGTGAATACAAAGACATATAAAACAGAGTCAACATATGATTCCTTTTATCTGTGAATTCATACTCCAAGTCATGCAATCTTAAGTCTATATCATATATAGTAAAGGCAAATTAATTTTACATAAAATTTCCCAATATGTGCATGTGAATTAAGATAATAAGGCTGATGATTGATAATTAGCTAGTGCAGAGAAGAATTCTCTATTCCCTTAACCATCAGATAAGGAAAATCTTTGTGGCTCAGAAGAATTCCAATACATTTAAGATAAAAAGAAATGAGCTTTAAATGAAACTCATTTATGTGGGAGAGGTGGCTTTAGGTGAGAAGTGTAAATTGAGTTGGTGAAGTTGTCTAGTTCCACATGTCCTATTGAAAGCATAATATGAAAATTTGACTTCAGGATTATCACTGAGGCTTAGTGGAACAAAACTCATGACAGTATTATAATATTGGAGTGGGTAGAACTTATTCAATAGGGATAAATAAAGGGATAAAAAGGGAAAATGAGCTAGCATTGTATATATTAATAAGCAGCTAGGCAGTGAGTAGATGAAGTATTGAGTGTAAAGTTGGGAAGATTTGAGTTTAAATCTGGCTCCAGACCCTTAATAGTTCTGTGAACCTAGGCAAGTCATTTCTCTTCTTGCCTCATTTTCCTCAACCATGAAATGGGGGAGATAATAAATGACATCTACCTTACAATACGGTTTTAAGGGTCAGATGATATATTTATAAAGTTATAAGCACAGTTTCTTGCACATAGTAATCATTCTATAACTGCTAGTTATTGTTGCTCATAGTATGCTCCTGTGAGGAAATCCTGGAACCTGAGAGAAAATCTTTCTATAATGGTCCCTGACCCCTAGCAGATTAGAGCTGAGATAATTGGCAGGTGACAGTAAAGAAAAGCAGCCCCAAGGGAAGTAGAGAGGTAGGTAGGTAGGCAGGTAGGTAGGAGTAACAAATGAGAATGGCTGAATATTCTGCCCAGGGCTAGAAGTAGAGAAGTCCCAGGGAGAAAGGGAGGAGAGAGTAATGGAGATGTAATAAACAGTGTGGGAACAGAAAAGATGTAAGGTGACATCCAACTACAGGATAAAGTAGCACCTCAACTGAGAGCAGACCTAGAAAAAGACACATGGTGAAAACATCAGAATATGTTGGCAACCCTAGATTATAGGTGTGGGTTTTCCCTCCATACATATATTCTGACTGTGTGTTGCTTATATGTAGATCCCTTAATCTGTATGCTATTCATGTATGTTTACAATGTGAATGTCTTCATGTGTCATCCATATGTACATATGCTCCTCTCACTGCTGGGGAGAACATTGGTGTATCCCTGATTTATGGAGAGGATGTTCTATTGCTTAAATGTCTTTTCTTTTTCCTCTGGCTGACTAATAAAAGTAAACACATCAGTGTGTGCTTATATTTTGAATGCATGAACATTCACAGAATTCAAAGAAGTTAGGGTAGCTTTTTCAGGAAGAGAGGAGAACACCAACTCCCACAATAAATTTGTCATCCATGAGGAAGAGTCATGTTGATAAAGTTTTTCAGAACTGTTCTTTGTTTGATCTGTCTGTTGTTAGAAATTATCTAAAGGTACAATGGTTATAGTCCTAATGAACGTGCATATATATGTCAGTGTGTATGTACTTCTAAGCACACACACAGAAGCCATATTTTGTTGAGATAGTTCTTAATTCAAGAATGGAAAATATACTTTTAAAAATTTGTTACTTTCAACCTTTTTTAAAAATTGAGTTCCAAATTCCCTCCCTCCCTCTTATCATTCCCCCACTCACGGAGAAGGCAAGAATTTGATATCAGTTATACACGTAAAATCATGCAAAATCTATTTCCACATTAGCCATATCTCAAACAAGCAAGAAAATGAGAAGACTATATTTTAATTTGTACTGAGATCATCAGTTCTTTCTATAGAGGGACAGTGTTTTTTAGCATGAAACCTTGAAACTGTCTTGAATCATTGTATTGATCAAAGTAGCCAAGTCTTTCACACTTATTAATTATTATTATAATATTGCTGCCACCGTGTACAATGATCTCTTGGTTCTGATCACTTCAATGTCCATCAATTCATATGTCTTCCCAAGTTTTTTCCCCTGAAACCATCCTTTCCATCATTTCTTATAGGAGAATAGTACTCCATTATAATCCTATGCCACAACTTGTTCAGTCATTCCCCAAATGATGGTCATCCCCTCAACTTCTAATTATTTGCTACCACAAAAAAGAATGGCTATAAACATTTTTGTACATATGTGTATTTTTTAAAAATTTTCTTTAATCTCTTTGGGATATAGACCTAGCCAAGGTATTGCTAGGGCAAAGGGTATGCAATGTTTTAGAGGCCTTTGGGAAGAGTCCCAAATTGTTATCCAGAATAATTAGATGAGTTCATAACTCCACCAACAATTCATTAGTGTGTTTATTTTATATCATTCCTTTCAGTCTTTATTATTTCTGATATGTGTGAAGTGGTACCTTAGAGTTCTTCTAATTTGTATTTCTAGAATCAATAGTAATTTAGAACATTTTTCCCCATATAACCAGAGATAGCTTCTTATGAAAACTTCCTGTTCAGATCTTTTGACAATTTAAAAATTGAAGAATGATTCTTAGTTTTATAAAATTTACTCAGTTCCTTATATATTTGAGATCTTTATACAATAAACTTGCTTTATTTTTTAAATATTATTTCATCATCTTTAGTACCTCTTAGCAAAATGCAGTTTTGCTGACTGTCTCTTTTAGATCTATTTTTGCCTTTGCTTTCTCTGAGTCATGATTGCTACTGCCACATTTTTTACTTCAACTGTAGCATAATAGATTCTGTTCCATCTCTTTATTTTAACTCTGTATGTTTATTTCAGTTTCAAGTGTGTCTCTGTAAACAACTTATTGTTGGAATCCAGTTTCTAATATATTCTGCTATCCACTTCCATTTTATGAGTGAGCTCATCTCATTCACATTCACAGTTATGATTACTGTGGATTTTCCTCCATCCTGTTTTCTTCTGTTTGTGCTTCCCTTTTTATCCTGTCCCCTCTCAAAAGTTTTTTTGCTTCTAAGTACTTCCTCTCTTAATCTACATTTTTCTATCATTCCACCATATTTCTTGTCCCCTTCCTCTCCTAAGGAAATATAATTTTGGTGAAATTCACAAATGAAAATGTTCTTTGTCATACCTTGGTCTAGTCACCATCTCATATGACTTTGTACACTTATTTTCAATACACTTATTCTGCAATACCATTATTGGTATTTTGTATCTTATCCTCCTACTTAACTTTCAATTTCTGTCTCTTTGCTAAACATTGCATCCCTAGAAGCCCCCAGCACCCATTTCTGCATTTGCCTAACAAATGTTTTTTGAATGAGTAAACGTTTTAGCAAATTCCTAAAGTATATAAACATAGATTACTAAACATACACTTTCACAGCTGAAAGGAAATTTAGAGATCATCACATGTACATATCATTCACATCCTTAGAGGTTTATTGCTTGACATCTAACCATTATACAAGCAAGAATTTTGAATTTAAAATAAAGTGTTGAGGTGGAGGGTTTTATTTTGATGTATCTACCATGGTTTTTTTGGTTCTTGCATCCACCTTTACCAATAATTTCAATGAGAGAGCAAAAAATTAGGGGGAGAGAACTAAGAAAAAATATAGGAACTCAAACCCAGATATTACTTTAAAATTACATTTGAATTATGTCTATTTAATTTCATTTATTTATTTATTTATTTATTTATTTTTGTTTATTTATTTATTTATTTGCTTTTTGGAGGGCAATTGGGGTTAAGTAACTTGCCCAAGGTCATACGGCTAGGCTTTTTTGTTTGTTTGTTTGTGTGTGTGTTAAGTGTCTGAGGCTGGATCCAAACTCAGATCCTTCTGACTCCAGGGCCGCGCTCTACTCACTGAGCAACCTAGCCACCCCCACTGTCTATTTTATTTATACCACAGTTTTTCCCATCCCGCTGTTCTATACTGAACCTTCCCTTGAAGCAGAGTGAAACAATTAAGCAAAAACTTCTGATAAAGAGATATTTGGTAAGATATACAGTATTCAATTCTAATAGATCTTCACCTCTCTGACACAGAGGAGAAAATATACTTTATTATTTTTTCTCCATGTCTTGTAAGTCAAATACTCATAATTCAACTTCCTTGGTTGTTCATTGCAAAACAAAATGTTTTGAGAATTTGAAAAGTCGGCAATCAGAATCTGACTGAAGTTAAAGGAGACTTTTTAGCCTATCAGATAAAGACTTAGGACAGATATCTTGACCTTGGCAAGAAGGAGGGAAAGTGAAGTTCAAAGATAGATTAAATGCTATGGGGCCTATTTAGCCAACAGAATGTTCTGTGTTCCCAATATCCTGACTTCTGAAAGGAAACACACTTCTCCTAGAGCAAAAAACCTCCAACAGCAAAGACTCCTAACTGACAGATCTCATTCTCTTTATGGAGAAAAAACAGCTAAAAATGTTTCCCCTAGTCTGCTGCTGAATTTGGAAAGGATCTGATTACATCATTAAAAGAACTGAAGCTTAAGCCTTAAGTAAACTTTAGTAAACTAAACTCTTATTAAACTAAAAGAGAGTCAGTAGAACTTGTTCCTCTTATTATAAAGAGATAGCAATTTGTGGGAGCCAAGATGGTGGAGTAAGCAATAAGTCATCCTCACCCTCCCTTACTGACTTTGAAAAACCTAGAAAATACCACCACAGGAAAAATCCTGGAACAGTTCAGCCAGTACAAAGATGGAGTATGGCAGTCTTTTTAGCTCAGGAGGCTAAGGGGATTAGAGGAAGGGTCCCTCTTGCCAGTACAGGATGGGAACATCTTGGCATGTCAGCAGCAAGCCCAATCTCAGCTGACCAACAGGAGATCATGAGCCCCAAAATGGTGCAGCAGGCAACTGCCAACACCAGAACCACCCCACCCACCCCGAATTTCCCCTGCTTATATCTTGGTGCAGCCAGTGGAACCAGCAGAAGCTAGCATGGAGAAATACCACTTGCACCAGTGGACAAATGTCCACCTGCGCCTGACCCTACTCATGCTCTAGCAAAGGCCCTACATCTCACCCTTCAAACTTCAGTGTAACCCTGGGGAAGCATAGAAAAACCCCACCTGGTCTCTGAATACACCAGCCACAACCATCAGTTCCAGCTCAGCACCAGGTAAGCTACAGCCTCTACAGCCTTCAGTACCTGAGGCCTCAGAACACAAAGTCTGTAACCAGAACCCTAGCCCCCAGTACCAGAATAATGCAATGGTGCCCCCTGTGCCCCAGAATTGGAGATAAACTCTAAAAGCCGGAAAAAAGGCAAACACCATGAGCAAAAAGCAAACATAGAAAAACAAAGACCATAGATTATGACTATGGGGACAGGGAAGATCAAAACACAAATTCAGAAGAGGACAGCATTGTCAATGCACCTACATCCAAAACCTCAAAGTAGACTATGAACTAGTCTCAAGCCCAAAGAAGTCTTCTTGGAAGAGCTCAAGAAAGATTTTTTGTTGCTTTTTGGAGGGCAATTGGGGTTAAGTAACTTGCCCAAGGTCACACAGCTAGGTTTTTGTTTGTGTGAGCGTTAAGTGTCTGAGGCAGGATCTGAACTCAGGTCCTTCTGACTCCAGGGCCTACGCTCTACTTACTGTACCACCTAGCTGCAGGAGAATTTTAAAAATAGAATTAGAAAGGTAGAAGAAAAATTGTACAATTCCTTTAAAAATACAATTGACAGGGGGCGGCTAGGTGATGCAGTGAGTAGAGTGCCAGCCCTGGAGTCAGAAGGACCTGAGTTCAGATCTGGCCTCAGACACTTAACGCTCACACAAACAAAAACCTAGCCATGTGACCTTGGGCAAGTTACTTAATCCCAATTTCCCTCCAAAAAGCAAAAATATATACAATTGACAAAATGGGGGAAAAGTATACTGAAGAAAACAACTCTTTAAAATGTAGAATTGGCCAAATGGAAAAGGAGGCACAAAAGCTAACTGGAGAAAACTATTTGTTAAAAATTAGGATTAGGCAAGTGGAAGGTAATGGCTCTATGAGACATCAAGAATCACTGAAACAAAATCAAAAGAGTGAAAAAATAGACAAAAAACACAAAATACCTCACTTGAAAAAATAGCTGACCTGGGAAATAAATCCAAGAGATAATTAAAAAAATTTTTGGTCTACCAGAAATCCAAGATCAAAAAAAGAGCCTGGCCAACATATTTCAAGAAATTATCGAGGAAAACTGCTCTGAATTCCTAGAACCAGAGGGGAAAATAGTCATCAAAAGAATCCACAGCTCACTTCCTGAAAGAGATCCCAATTTGATAAGGCCAAGGAATATTGTAGCCAAATTCCAGAATTATCAGGTCAAGGAGAAAATTCTACAAGCAGCCAGAAAGAAACAATGGGAATATCATGGATTCATAGTCAGGATTATGCAGGAGATTGCAGCTTCTATATTAGAAGATTGGAGGACTTAGAATATGATATTCCATAAGGTAAAGTGCTTGAATTACCACCAAGGATCAACAACACAGAAAAACTGAGCATATAATAGACAAAGGGTGTGGATATAAATTGACTTTGATCTGATGATAAAAACCTAATTAAGTGGAGAAAAGGAATTATAATGGGAGAAGTGGAAAGGAGGAGGTGGGAAAGGGTAAATTACATCACATGAAGAAGCACAAAAATCTATTACAGTAGAGGAAAAGAAGGCAAGGTGAGGAGCATTGTTTGAACATTACTCTCATCAAATTTAACTCAAGGAGATGATATAATTAGATATAGACATCTAATTTGCCCTATAAGCAATAAAAGGAAAAAAAGGGGAAAAAAGAGAGAGTGGTTAGAAGGGAGGGAAGAAGTAGTAAGAGAAAAGGGAAAGAAAAAGGAAGGGGCTGATGGGAGGAAAGATTGAGGGAGACAGTGATTAAAAGCAAAACTAGAGTAAGAGTGGGAAGGGAGAAAGGGGAAATTAAAGTATAATGTGGGGGGGAAGGATGGAGAAAAAAATACAGATAGTAATCATAACTGAATGTGAATGGTATGAACTCTCCCATAAAACAGAAGCAGATAGCAGAATGAATTAAAAACCATAATCCTACATTATTTTGTTTATGGGAAACACATTTGAAACAGAAGAATGCTCACAAAGTAAAGGTAACAGGCTGGAGTAGAATATGTTATGCTTCTGCTGAAATAAAAAGAAAAGCAGGGATAGCAATTCTTTTCTCAGACAAAGCAAAAACAAAAAGAAATCTAATTAAAAGAGATAAGGATGGAAACTATATCCTACTAAAAGACACCACAGACAATTAAGTATTATCATCACAAAACATATGTGTACCAAATAGTATGGCATCCAAATTCTTAGAGAAGTTAAGGGAATTACAGAAATAGACAGTAAAACCATACTAATGGGGAATCTCATTCTCCCCCTCTCTGAACTAGAAATCACAAAATAAAAAAGAAGGTAAAGAGGTGAATAGAATGTTAGAAAAATTAGATATGATAGACTAGAAACATTATTAGGAAAGAATATACCTTTTTCTCATCAGTACATGGCACTACACAAAAATTGACCATGTACTATGGTGTAAAAACCTCACAACTCAATGCAGAAAAGCAGAAATATATAATAAAGGGCAATGGAAAGATATACTAAAATGTAATTGGAAACTAAATAATCTAATACTAAAGAATGAATGGGTCAGAAAGAGATAGCACCTCCTGATATCCTAGAACTAGAGGGTAAAATAGTACATGAAGGAATCCACTGATCACTTCCTGATACAGATCCCAGAATGAAAACTCCAAGGAATATTATAGTCAAATCCCAGAATTACCAGGTCAAGGAGAAAGTATTGCAAGCAGCCAGAAATAAACAATTCTAATATCAAAGAGGCACAGTTAGGATTACACAGGATTAAACAGATTCTACACTAAAGATTGGAGGCATGGAATATGATATTCTGGAAGAAAAAGGAGCTTAGATTACAACCAAGACTCAATTACCCAGTAAAATTGAGCATAAAATCTTTCAAGGGAAAAGATGAACATTCAATTAAAATAGAGGGCACTCCTGATGTCTTCTTAGAAAAATTTAGATTTGCTGATTGTCTATTTTAATTAGACATGTTTTTGCTTCTGCTTTGTCTGAGCTCATAATTGCTACCCCTGAATTTTTTTCTTCAACAGAAGCATAATAGATTCTGCTCTATCTCTTTATTTTTAACTCTGTGCTAAATCATTCCTAATGAAAAGGCCAGAACTGAATAGAAGATCTAGCTTTCAAATACAGGACTCAAGAGAAGCATAAAAGACTATTTGGTATCAAATAAGGAATGTGGTGGATCAGTAGAATAGATTAATCATGTAAGACATAATAGTAAATTATTATAGTAATCTACTATTTGATAAATCCAAAGACTCTAACTTCTGGAATAAGAAATATTGAAAAATATAATAAAAAATAAGAAAAATTGATGAAAAAACTACTGGGAAAACTGGAAGGTAGTATGGCAGAAACTACACATAGACCAACATCTTACATTGTATACCAAGATAAGCAAAATGGCTACAAGATTTAGACATATAAGGTGACACCATAAGCAAATTAGTAGAGTGAGGAATAGTTTACCTGTCAGATCTATGGAGAAGGGAAGAATTTATGACTAGACAAGAGATAGATAGCATTACAAAATAAAAAATGGATAATTTTGATTACATTAAATTAAAAAGGTTTTGCACAAAGTCAATGCAACTAAGACTAGAAGGAAATCTGGGAAATAAATTTTAAAGTCAATGTTTCTCATAAAGGCCTCATTTCTCAAATATATAGAGATCTGAGCCAAATTTGTAAGAATAGAAGTCAATTGAAAAATGAAATTTTTGACCAATTTGACCAGTTGAAAAATGGTCAGAGAATAAGAACAGGCAGTTTTCAGAAGAAAATAAAGCTGTCTATAGTCATATGAAAAAAAATTGTTCTAAACCACTATTTATTAGAGAGATACACATTAAAACAACTCTGAAGCACCACATCATATCTATCAGATTGAGTAATATGACAGAAAAGGAAAATGACAAATGTTGGAAAAGATGTGGGAAAATTAGAAGAGTAATGCTTTGTTGGTGGAATTGTGAACTGATCCAACCATTCTGGAGAGCAATTTGGAACTATACACAAAGGTCTATAAAATTTTTCATACCCTTTGATACACCAACATAGCTACTAGGTTTGTAAACCAAAGAGATCACAAAAAAAAGGGGAAAGGACCCACATGTACAAAACATATTTATAGAAGCTCTTTTTGTGGTGCCAAAAAAATTGAAAATTAAAGGAATACCTATCAGTTGGGGAATGGCTGAACAAGTTATGGTATATCAATATAATGGAATACTATTGTTCTATAAGAAATGAGCAGATTTCAGAAAAACCTCGAAAGACTTATATGAACTAATGCTGAGTGAAGTAAGCAAAACCAGGAGAACATTGTACACAGTAACAGCAACATTGTGCAATGATCAACTATGATAGACTTAGCTCTTCTCAACAATACAATACTCCAAGACAATTATGAAAGACTCATGATGGAAAATACTTCCAACATTCTAGCAAAAGAATTATGGTGTCTGAACGCAGATGGAAACAAAGTGTTTTTGTTGTTTTTGTTTGTTTGTTTGTTTGTTCTGGGTTTTTTTTGGCTTTTTGGAGGGCAATTGGGGTTAAGTGATTTGCCCAAGGTCACATGGCTAGTTTTTGTAAGTGACTGAGGCCAGATTTGAACTCAGGTCCTCCTGACTCCAGGGCCAGTGCTCTATTCAATGCACCACCTAGCCACCCCTGACACATGGTATTTTCACTTTTTTTTGTTTTTTCTTTGTCATGGTTTTTCCCTTTTGTTCTGATCCTTTTTCAACATGACTAATGTGGAGTTATGTTTAACATGATTGTATATGTATAATCTATATCAGATTGTTTGTTATCTTGGGGAGAGGGGAGGTAAGTAAGTGGGGAAGAAAAATTTGGAATTCAGCAAAAATGAATGTTGAAAACTGTTTTTATATGTAATTGGTAACAAAAATAAAGTGCTATTAAGTACAAAAAAGCACTTGTTAAGAGCAAGAGAAAGACAAAGAGAAAGAGGAAGAGTACGTTACCCGAGAACTCTAGCTGAAACCAGAATTTGGAAGAGAAATAAAGTCCCACCATTATATGCCCTGCAAATAGAAGGGCATGACCTGGAAGGGAACTTATATTTGGAAACTACTGAGTGCCATATAAGACCAGTGGGGAGCAAACCCAGGAAGAATATTGTGCTGACATCACCATAAGACATCCATGATCCTGAAGTGTCAGGAAAAAGTTTCCACTCTGTCTACCACCCATATATGTGTCTGCATATTTGGATTCTGATCACAAAGTGTACCCCTCCACACAAGCATGCTGACTATAGAACATGATCTATATGACTATGTATGTGAGTTTCTATGCCTGCTTCTCAAATCTGTTTCTATTTTTCTAACTGTTGGTTGTATATGAGAAAAAGTAGGTCTCAGATATAGGAAATCTTCTATTGCCATATTCCTTATTCTGATATTTTACTAAATGCCTTTTCTTTGGACTCATTTTTCCCTCTGACTGAGCAGTAAACATATGAGTGGGGGCTTTTAAGCTATGCTGTGATGTCATCTCACAGAGGACCTCAAACTTAGTGTAGCTTTGTTAGGAAGACTAATGATAAGAGAAATATACCCTAGGTACTTTGATTAATATTATAACCATTAACCTTTAAAGTAAAAAGCTTGTGGATTACTGGTGGTTCCTGAGCCACAGTGTGAGAATCTCAGCTATTAAAATAACAGATTCCTAATCTTCGAGAATTTTTTTTTTTTGGAAAATATACTGAGACAAGAAATATACTTATCTTACAGTAGAAAATGATTAATTCTGTCATGGCAATTTGATTTTCAACAAGCAGGGACAAAATGTCACCCTTAATAAACTTTTAAAAACATTGAGCTATTGAAGAATTTCTGTAACAGATAATTTAAAATCAGTTCAATTTTCTCAATGAATATAATTTTATTTAAAAAATGAAAATGTTCTTCCAGGACTATAGGCATAAGTTCTTGTTGGATTCACCTTTCTCTGAATCTTTGAAGAGGGCAGTCTTTTAAGGACAGACAGCAAAAGAGGGTTAAATGGGTGTCTTGAGTATAAGAAGTTCCCTGCATACTGCTGCCTAGCTTTGCATCAAGGTTGCCCCATTTTTCACCCAGAGACACAGGAAAAATAGGCTTTCTATAGCATAACCAATCCATCCTACCCTATCCCATATTTTAAAGAAAATAAACAAATAATAGCTCTCTTTCCCTTGGAAACCATTGAAGAGAGGCAGCTAAAGCTTTCCCTTCTGTGTCCTTTTGTCCTACCCCAGATTAAGAGGCTCTTTGTGTTTGTCTCAAAGCAAGATGCCTCTGAGACTACAAACATCATTCAATATAAACTCCTGCCAGTAACACTAGTGCACTCCCTTGATGCTGACTTAAGCTGTGACTCTTTCTATGAGAGACACACCAGAATCCCTTTGGCACCTCATCCAACTGTTCAAATAGTACAGAAGTTGTAGAGTGAGCTAACTAGTTCAGAAGTGATCAGAGCCCAAACAAAACTGCTCTTCATAAATAATTGAGCACAAGTTGCATGCAGCAAAATAAATAATAAAAGTCTACAGAGATAGATACAACCCACAGTAGAATAGCCAAGTGCTTTTGGTGAACTTTTTTTAAAGCAACATGAAGATATAATCTCTTCACTGTTTCTTTTTTTGTACTTTTGTTGCCTTGTCACACTTTTGAAGGTCGCACTTGGAAACCACCAAAAAAAAAAAAAAAGTTAAGACAACAAAAACCCAGCACTTTTGTTCTTGATGGCAATACTAACATTGTCAGTATTTAGCACAGCTGTTCACACTCCATAAAAATAAAATATCCCTTCTGATAGGAACAATGCATTCTAAGCCTACATTTTGCAGAAGATTTAGATGTGTAACTCAGTGCTCTGAAGATTTAAAGTCGTGAAATCAAACACAATAGCTCAAAGTGAAAGGTGAAAAGTCACACAAAGCTTAAACTATAGAAAAGTGGCATTAAACTTTCAACTTAGACATTTAGAAATAAACACACAGACATCAATATTGGAAATATACACACATATGTAGATATAGATATAGATATAGGTATATAATTAGCCCAATATATTTTATGGCAAGATACAAATATCTGCTACAGACAATACTTTGATTTAATAGATTTAAAACCTCAGTGAATTTCCAAATGTAAATGGTTACCACGATATTTCAGTGCTTACAGAACAAATACATGTACAAACAGAAACTTATTGAGAATAAAATTACCCAAACAACTCTACCCAGTCATCAATTAGTTAATTTTTATTAGACATTAATTAGTTAATTTTTATTAGGCACCATCCATTATGGGAATTAGGGGAACCGAGCTTAAAAAAATAAAATTTACTCTTAATTTTTAATGATGTTTCTCAAATAAAGGTAACATATGAGTCATGCTTTTTTACATGGTTATTCATAGAGACAGACTACACTGAAAAACTAGATTTTAGAATCCTATATAGACATATATTATGGGATTAATCACACAATCAGAAATTTGTTTATGTACACTAAATGAAATTGTAAGAATCCACTATTATTGCAAACACTTAAAAATTTTATAAAATAGAATGAAGGTATAGCACGACAATGAGTTGACTAGAAGTCAGAATGATCTGACCAATGGCAAGATATTTAACCTTTCTGACCCTTTAGTTTTCTTATCTGAAGAATGTGATGAAGATATATCTTTAGTATCTACCTTAAATGGCTGTGTGAAGCTTGGATGACAATTTATATGAAGCACTTTGCAAATATAAAATAATAAGAACAGTTAAGAAATATAATTCTGGGGACGGAGCCAAGATGGTGGAGTAGAAACTGCACCTCCAAGGCTCTCTCCCCCCAGATTACCTCCAAACTATGTAAAAGGGGACTCTGAACAACTTCTGGAGCCCCAGCACCCAAAGAACGACACAGAGAAGCTAACCTCCCGCTGAGGACAGCACAGCAGCCCTACAGGAAGGGCCAGTGCAGAGCTCTGGGAGCCGGCAGCACAGTGTACAAAAAGGCAAAACCACATTCTCATTGAGAGAATGACATGCATACTAAATGGTATACCTCAACCTGCAGGGAGAGAATGACATACATACTAAATGGGATATCTCAACCTGCAGCAGAATAGGGAGAAGGGGGATGAGAGGAGGGATGATGGATAGGAGGGCATTCTTGGGGGGAGGGGAAGTTGGAAGTATCCACTATAGAAGAGGGACAGGATCAAGTAGGGAATGGACCAGGTGGGGGTGGGATGGGTGGGAGGGAATTATAAGCAGCCTTGTACAATATATCTACTATGGTAATGTTTTGCATAGCTAGACATGTACAACATATACTGAATTACTTATCTTCCCAGAAGGAATGGGTGACAAGGGAGGAAGGGAATGGATCTGAAATTCAAGGTCTTAAAATTAAATGTTTCAAATATATATAAATACTATTATTAATACTATTTTGCATGTAATTGGTAGATAAGATGTGCAGGCATTGGGGCACAGAGATTCACCTTGCCCTAATGGTAAAGTTGAAGGGGACAAGGGAGAGAATGGGAGAGAGCAGGATGGAGGAAGTGATATCTTGTGGAACTGCTATTCTGGGAGGGTGGGTAGGGGAAAAAACGGGGAAAAAAATTGTAACTCAAAATCTGGCCAAAATGAATGATGCAAAACAGGAGTTAATAAAGCATTTTTTAAATAAAAAAGAAATATAATTCCTCTTCTAAATGAGATTCTCCCCTTTTGCTTAAAATTATAATATATATATATATATATATATATATATATATATATATATATATATATATATATATATATGTCCGTATAGCATCACAAATTAAAAGTAGGAGTGGATTTTGGAGTATGTTGTCCAAGTCTTGCATTTTACAGATGAGGAAACTTAGACCGAGAAAAGTCAAGTGACCTTCCCTAAGGAGAACATCCAATAATTTTCTCAAAGGAGAGACTTGAACTTAGACTCCAGATATACTGAACTGTTCAACTCTGTAGGATTTTAGTAATTCAACTGTCTTATCTTCTAAGACATATTGTATTCCTTCAACACTTCCAGATGTTTCTATCTCTTTGTAGAATTGTAGAAATATTTACAAGTCACAAATATCTTGACCATTTGTAAAATTCATAATCCTCTGACCCACTCAGATATGACAGAATCTAAGTATTGCTTTAAAACTTTCTTAGACCTGTGTGATATCGTTCATAGAATCCTATGATATGTTTTAGGAAAGATCACTTACAAGAAATTAAGATATTTAAAAGTGAAATGGGCAGAACCAAGAGAACATAGTATGCAAGTAACAACAATGTTGTCTTAAGAATGACTTTGAGGGGCAGCTAGGTGGCACAGTGAGTAGAGTGCCAGCCCTGGAGTCAGAAGGACCTGAGTTTGGATCCGGCCTCAGATACTTAACACACAAGCAGAAACCTAGCTGTGTGACCTTGGGCAAGTTACTTAACCCCAATTGCCCTCCAAAAAAAAAAGAGAGAGATGAACTTTAATAAACTTTATAAAAAAAAAAGAATGACTTTGAACAAATAAGTTATTCTACCTATTATAAATATCCAAATGAACTATAAAGGACATATGGACATATGAAGATGCTATACACACACAAACAAAGACCTAGCTGTGTGACCTGGGGCAAGTTACTTAACTCCAATTGCCCTCCAAAAAGAAAAAAAAAAAGAATATATTTAACCCGGGGGTGGAGCCAAGATGGTGGAGTAGAAACAGCACTTCCACAGCACTCCAGCCCACACCACTTCCAAACCATGTAAAAGGTGGACTCTGAACAACCTCTGAAGCTCCAACACACACAGAATAAAACAGAAAAGCTAACCTCCCTCTGAGGGCAGCCCTGCAGGGAACAGCCAGCACAGCACTATGGGAGCTGAGCCCAGGCCCACATGAGTTGCAGTTTTAGCCCGAGGGTGGCCGGGCCAGCAGCCAGCTGGAGGGACCCCAGAACACTAGGAGCTGTGGCAATTCCAGAATTATCAACACAGATATTCCTAGGACAAAGTGAGAGGTTAGTGCCCTTTGGGACAAGGATTCGGGAACACAACGGCTTCTTCCCCTGGGGGCGAGAAGCAGCTGAGGAGACCTGGCACAGACACCATTTTGCAGCTCAGTTGCAGCTTCAGCTCCTGGCCTGCTGACTGTAGGGGTTCCAGAAATCAGTCTTGGGGGGGGGGCGGTTATCACTCTTGCTTTAACCTCCCTGGATCTGGATTACTGCCTGGGGTGGAGGTCTTGGGGTGTGTATCCAGCATGCCAGAGCATGTGGAGGCTTCACAGAGGAAGTTGAGAAGACAGGAACGTTTCAGATGGAAGCTCCCCTATCTGGTGAGAGAGTCCTACTATGCCAATAAGCCCAAAAGTCAAGTAATTAAGTGGCAACATGCCTAGGCAAAGGAAACAAAATAAACAGAAAAAATGTAACATTAGACTCCTATTTTGGGGGCAAAGAGGATCAAAGCATGGAACAGGAAGAGGACTGTGAGTTCAGAAATCCTGCACCAAACGTCCCAAATGAAAATATGAGTGGGTCACAGGCCATAGAGGACCTTAAGAAGGATTTTAAAAACCAAATAAGAGAAGTGGAGGAAAAATTGGGAAGAGAAATGAGGACGCAGGAAAAGTAAGAAATGAGAGTCAACAGCCTGAATGAGGAAAATAACACCTTAAAAATAGACTAACTCAAATGCAAAGGGGGCTCAAAAGGGCAATGAGGAGAAGAATGCCTTAAAAAGCCGAATTTGCCAGATGGAAAAAGAATCTCAAAAGCTGACTGAGGAGATTCATTCCTTCAGAATTAAACTGGAACAAATGGAAACTAGTGACTTTATGAGTCACTAGAGTCACTATGAGTCAAGATGCTGTTAAACAGATCCAAACAAATGAAATATTAGAAGGCAATGTGAAATATCTCATAGGAAAAACCACTGACCTGGAAAATAGATACAGGAGAGATAACTTTAAAATTATTGGACTACCTGAAAGTCATGATCAAAGAAGGAACCTAGAAATCATCCTTCAAGAAATTCTCAAGGAAAATTGCCCTGATGTTTTAGACCCAGAGGGGCAAATAGAGGTTGAAAGAATCCACCAATCATCTACTGAAAAGGATCCCAAAAAGAAAACTCCTAGGAATATTATAGCCAGGTTCCAGAACTCCCAGATCAAGGAGAAAATACTACAAGCAGCCAGGAAGAAACAATTCCAGTATTGTGGAAGCACAATCAGAATAGCCCAGGACCTGGCAGCTTCTCCACTTAGGGATTGAAGGGCATGGAATATGATATTCAAGAGGGCAAGAGAGCTGGTATTGAACCCAAGGGTCACCTACCCAGCAAAACTGAGTATTTTGTTTCAGGGTAAAAATATGGTTATTCAGTGGAATAGAGGACTTTCAAGCATTCTTGAGGAACAAAACAGAGTTGAATAGAAAATTTGACATTCAGACACAAGAAGCAAGAGATGCTTAAGAAGGTAATCAGGGAAAAGAAATCAAAAGGAACTTATCAAAGTTGAACTATTTGCATTCCTACATGGAAAAACAATAACTGCGTCTGATGAAACCTTTCTCGTTATGAAAATAATTGAAGAAGGGTATATGGACATATGGATACATATGTGAATTTGTGTATATATGTTTACAGGTATATATGGATAGAGGGCACAGGTTAAATTTCATAGGAAGAGATGATTCTTAAGGGGTGAAGTTAAGAGGTGAGAAAGGAAAGTGGCAAGAGGAGATGGGGAGAGACAGAATAGGGTAAACTATCTCATGTAGAAGAGGCAAGGGGAAGTAGTTGTGTGGGGGGGGGGAAGAACAGGAAGGCAAAAAGGGAAAACCATATTCTCATTGAATTTGGCTCAGGGAGAGAATCACATACATCACATAAATGGTATATCTCACCCTGCAGGAGAGTAAGGGGAAGGGGGATGAGAGGGGGGATGATGGAGGGGAGGGCATTCTAGGGGGAGGGGATGTTGGAAGTACCCACTATTGAAGAGGGACAGGATCAAAGTAGGGAATGGACTAGGTGGGGAGTGGGATGGGTTGGAGGGAATTATAAGCAGCCTTTTACAATATATCTACTATGGTAATGTTCTGCATAGCTATACATGTACAACACATACTGATTTGCTTATCTTCCCAGAGGGAGTGGGTGACAAGGGAGGAAGGGAATGGGTCAGAAATTCAAAGTTTTAAAATTAAATGTTTCAAATATATATAAATACTATTATTAATACTATTTTGCATGTAATTGGGAGATAAGATGTGCAGGCATTGGGGCACAGAGATTCACCTTGCCCTAATGGTAAAGTTGAAGGGGGTATGGGAGAAGATATGGGAGAGAGCAGATTGGATGAGGGGATATCTAGTGGGACTGCTATTCTGGGGTGGTGGGTCAGGAAAAATGGGGGAAAAATTGTAACTCAAAATCTGGTGGAAATGAATGATGTAAACCAGAAGTAAATAAAGCATTTGTTAAAAGAAAAAAAGAGAGTAGGGCGAAGGGGGATGAGAGGGGGAATGATGGAGGGTAGGGCATTCTGGGCGAAGGGGAGGCTGGAAGTACCCACTTTTGAAGAGGTACAGGATCAAAGTAGGGAATGGACTAGGTGGGGAGTGGGATGGGTCGGAGGGAATTATAAGCAGCCTTTTACAATATATCTACTATGGTAATGTTCTGCATAGCTATACATGTACAACACATACTGATTTGCTTATCTTCCCAGAGGGAGTGAGTGACAAGGGAGGAAGGGAATGGGTCAGAAATTCAAAGTTTTAAAATTAAATGTTTCAAATATATATAAATACCATTATTAATACTATTTTGCATGTAATTGGGAGATAAGATGTGCAGGCATTGGGGCACAGAGATTCACCTTGCCCTAATGGTAAAGTCGAAGGGGGTATGGGAGAAGATATGGGAGAGAGCAGATTGGATGAGGGGATATCTTGTGGGACTGCTATTCTGGGGTGGTGGGTAGGGAAAAATGGGGTAAAAATTGTCACTCAAAATCTGGTGAAAAGGAGTGATGCAAACTAGAACTTAATAAAACATTTTTTTAATTAAAAAATAAAAAATAATAATCTACATTGGTCAATAAATTTGCAATTTTAAGAATAATAAAAAGAAAGAATATATTTAACTAGAAAAGAGTGAGCTAATGAAATAGAGTGGCAGAAAAGAGATAGAAAAATCAATGTGTTTCACAGGTATGCATCAAATATTAACAACATTAAAGGAAGGTCTTTAGAAGTTTGGAGATTCTCTAGGGAAGATTTACAGACAGACAAAAACTATAGAGAATGAGAAGATGTGGCTTGACTGTGATGTTCACAATATACTTCCAACTATTACATAAAAACTGGATTTTTAAAAATCTGTGCAAAGTTTGTTACCTAAGAGGAGTACAAGAAATAAAAACTGTTTGCATTTGATGTAGTCTTTACTCTGAGGTACTTAGGCAGAATACTTAATGACATCAATGTGTACATTCAATTTAGACAGTAGATTCTCCCATTTCTGTCTCAGAGTTTCACAAACTTAAAGTCATTACTTATTCACCAGTAATTCCATTTAAAATTTTTTTGAAGTGCTTAGTTTTATAAGTTACTTTACTAGTGGCAGAAGATACATAGCTAGTGCCATGAGAAAGCTGGGTGACTCAGGGGACAGAGCAATGGACTGGACTCAGGGAACCCTGAGCTCAAATTCAGCTGTGGACAGTTCCTTAACATTGGGCAAATCATTTAACATTTTTATGCTTCAGTTTCCTCATCTCTAAAATAAGGATCATTACAGCATATACTCCACAGAGTTGTTAATGTTACCAATGAGATATGTGTAAATCACTTTGAAAACCTCAAAATGCAATATAAATGCTAACTGTATTATTAATTATTGTTATTATCAGACTGGTCTGAAACCATAGATGCTGTGGAAGATATTAAGCAAGCAATTCTTCGTATCATAGCTCTGTTATCTAAGTAATTCACAGTAGCAGAAGAGTTGACAATGTAAAGATCTCTTTCCCCCCATGCCTCATGGCATGGCTTTATTCCTATAAGTGAAGCATGATATTTTTCCATTCTTCTTCTTTAGCCAATAAGCATGTTATTGAAGAAAACCTCCCCTCTAGGACATGGGCACTCGAATAAATGAAATGAGGGATTCTCTAACTTTTTGTAGCTCTCAAACCCTCAAAGCTGACACTCATCAAGTCTACTCTCAAGATTCCTCCTCTCAGTGATACACATAAACATATATAGGCACACACATGTCTACGTTGCTCTGTAAAACTCCATCAATGTCCCAAATTTTGTTGTTTCATGGATATGAAAAAATCTATTCTTAGGTACTTTTGGCTCACCCTTGCCCAGTAAAGGAAACATAAAAGGAGAGAGTGGTAAGATACCTACAGTCCAGTAAACTTAATTCCTTTGACCAAGTACATACCAATTGCCATATGCTTATACAAGTTGTCCATATCCTAGGATGGACAAGCTGGGGGGCGGGGCGGGGAGGCCCTCCCAATAAACCTCAAACTGCCTTACAAAAATAAATAAATAAATAAATAAATAAATGGAGAGAAATTGAATTTTCAGTACCTTTAAGTCAATTGTGTGACTATAAAAAGTGGTATGCTATAGAATATTAATTCTGAAAATCCTCTTCTTCTTTCTCATATTTTCACCAAGGATTTTGCTGTTACATGTAAAGATTATTTTCACAAAGCTTTCATGGAGACAAGAAAGCAGGCATTTGGGGAGGTTTGGGGTTTTTTGGTCACCATTTAAAAGTTAGTTAACAGTTTAATTAACCTTTATAGACTACCTCAAAATTGTGTGATTCTTAATGATCTCTACCACTTTTTTCAGTTATTGTTCCACTGTGGCTGCAGAAAGGTCCTTTCATATTATTATTGTAGCTGTTATTGTGGTTGTGGTTATTTCATTCTTTGCTATGGCTAAATAATTCATCTTCTAGAGGTCAGCCTACTGATGATGATCGCCTTAATCCTTAGGCTAGTCTTCAGAAAGCAGATGTGATATGTGACTATAATTATATTCAAGACTTTTCCAACTGTCTAGAGCCTGCCAGTAGTCGTGCTCTACTGGGACAGCCTTCAACAAGGACCTCCAAAGAGGTTTTTCTAGAAGCCAGAAACACAAAGAAGAAAAACTATCACTATTCCAGTCCTCAAGGAACTTACACTGTAATGGGAATGAGGAAGGTGGGGGGGCAGGGAGAGAAAGGAATAACATATGAGAAAAAATAATAGGTGCAAAGGAGAGACAAAGATAAGTACTCTTTCAATTTTTGAGAAGAGAAAGATAGATTTCAGTCAGATGAAAGAATGTTTCATAGTAGTGGTGGTGTTTGAACTAGTATTTGAAAGATTTTAAGGGTTGGCAATGAGGACTCTGCTAAAGCTATTGGTACAGTCCTCGGGGAGTCTAGTCTCTAATGAGACTCTCTTTTTCTAATTAAATGACATACCCTTTATAAGGTATTTAGCACAGTGCCTGGCAAATATTAAAAATAATATAAATTCTAGCTATGGTTAGTAGTTGGGGTACTACAAGATGAATGGTTCATGAGTGACCAAGGAATATCAAAGGACTTGAATCAAAGTCTCTCTAGAATGCTAGGTAGATGGTCTATGGATAATTTATTGGTGGTTATGGACAAGAATGACACAAGTTAGGAAGATATGGATGGGCTGTAATTTGTACCATTGGAAGATTTTCTTTTCTCTGTGAAACTGTGAGTCCATTGAAGTAACTTCCCATTGGCAAGATAGGACATCCAAGTTTGAAATTCATGGTTTGATAAAGTATTTTGTCAAGTCATGGGAACAACAGAAATATTAAAAATCCCCATTAGGCCCTATTTTATCATCCCCCACTAATTCTATCAGCAGTGAGGCTTATAAAACATCAAGAAAAAAAGCTTTATTATCACAAGAAAAGGTATTGAAGTAAACCCTTTCCAGAGAATCTCACCTCCAAGAGACTCGGACATTTTCTCTGACAAATCATCCTCCAGTTCTTCACCATGATTCAGAAATGGCAAAGGAGAAGCATGGTCTTGTCACTTGTCTTCCTTCTACTGTGGTCTATTAACTTTCCTTCCTCACTGGCCTCCTTACTTTTATTTGAGCAAAACATTCCATCTCCCAATTCTGGGCATTTTCACTAGTTGTCTCACCTGCCTGGAATGTTCTTCCTCTTTGTTTCCACTTGCCTTCCCTGGCTTCTTTTAAGTCCCATCTAAAATCCTACTTTCTACAGGAAGGCTTTATCCATCCCTCTTAAATTCTTGTTGACTCCTGTCTGTTGATTATTTTCTATTTATCCTGTATATAATTTTTACATACTGTCTCTTCTATTAGATTGTGAACTCTTCCAGAGTAGGGATTCTCTTCCTATTTTCTTTGTTTCTCCAGTGCTTAGCTCATAATAGTACTTAACAAATATTTTATTAATTGACTGCTGCTACTGCTTCCACTTCTTTGTTAACCTGCATGCCCTACTCCACAGGTCCAGGATCAGCTCTCTTGCCATCTCCCCCTTAAAAGTATGGTCACTTTCAAGTGGTTATCTCCAGTGCTCCTTATGACTACTCAAATTGGGTCTTAGACCCTACAGTGGCCCTATATTGCCTCTAATTTCATGTCTCCAGACCAAAGATCTGTCTCTAACTATACAAAGAGGAAATATAGCCCTCAAGCTACATCAATTAACACAAAGCTTTTTTTTTTTTTGGCCAATCTATTCCTCCTACTGATTTACAGACTAAAAAGATTACATACTCCACTATAGTCATATGACCTACTCTGTTCTTCACTGAAATATTCCATTACAGAATCATAGGCTACTTTAAATAGTACTCTACTAAAGTATAATATATATGATATATATACATATATACATAATATAATATAAATAGTACTCTACTAAACTATACTACCACTAAAGTACTCTATCCACCCAAGAAAAGAAGAAGTCTAGGAAAATCTCAAATCTCCTGAGTCAACCTGACAAAGTAAGGATTGCTATATTGGACTTTTCCTTCTGGCAGGGAATTCCCTAGGCATCCCCTCTCCCAGGTATGAATCAGTTCCAGTTCCTCGGTCAAAGATCCTTGCTCCCTTATCACAATCCATGGACTTATTTGACCCACAGAAGATCACCATAATACCTCCATAAGATTTTACTGGTTTAGATGTTCCTTTCCACCAAGCCCAAGTCAAGACACCAGACCAATTCCATCCTCCCTGGCTGTCCTTCATTGTGATTATTTCTCCCTCAAAAAAGCTAGTTAGCTTTACTTTCTCTCTGAGGACTCTGTCTTGTTGTGCTATTTGTGTTTTCTTGTACTGTAGCTTAGGATTCCAAACCCTTCTCTACCTGTATTAAGACAGCTATCAAATCCTGCTTGTTTTTGGTCAGTCAGTCAACAAGCTTTAATTAAATTTTTACTATTAAAGGAGATAATAATTGTAAAGCACTTAGCATAGTGCCTAGTGTAAATAGTGCCTATAGTAAAACTATATAAATTTTAGCCATCATGATGATGATGGTGATGTGTCAGGTATTTAGCAAAGCACTGGGGATACAAAGAAAGGCCCTGCCACAAAAGGAATCATGACCTACATGCAAACTCTATACATCCAAGTTAACTAGTGAGCAAATTGGAGGTAATCTTAGAGGGAAAGGACTAGTATTAAAGGGAACCAGGAAGAGATTTTTGTATAAGGCAGCATTTTAGCTAAGATTTTAAGGAAGCCAAGGAAGTAATAAAGCAGAGGTGAGGAGGGAGAACATTCCAGACATGGTGGAAAGTCAGTCAAAGTGCATGGGTTGGGAGATAGGGTATCTTACAAGTGGAAGGGCAAGGACAGTGTCACTGGAGTATATGGATAGAAGGAAGTATAAAAAGATTGCAAAGTTAGGCAAGGACTAGGTTATGAAGAGCTTTAAAAGCCAAACCAAAAATTTTCTATTTAATTTGAAGGTAATAGGGAGTCACTAAAGCTTACTGAGTAGGGTGTGTAATATCACTCTGAAAGCTGAATGAAGGATAAGTGGGAGTATGACAAGGAGACCAACCGTGGTATTTCAGTAGTTCATGCATGAGATAACTAGAGCCTGCAACTGGGTGGTGACAGTATCAGTGGAGAGAAGATGGTATATTAGAGAAATGTTGTTAAGAGATAATGGACAAGACTTGAGAAACAAACAATATCAATAGTAAAAACAACAACAATGATAATGATAATTTTAGCTAAAATTTAGAGGTTTGTGAAGTACTATATTACATCATTTAATCTTCCCCCCAAAACCTGGGAGTTTGGTACTATTATGCCCATTTTACAGGAGGAGAAACTGAGAGAGACAGAGGCTAAGTGAATTGCCTAGATCACATATTTAGTAAGCATGCATGGTGAGAATTGAACCCTGGTTTTCTTGATCCCAAATCTAGTTGTCTATCCACTGTACCACCTGGATGCTTGAGTAGATAAGAGGTGAGAGAGAGTGAAAAGTCCTGGAAGACACATATATTGTAGGCTTAGGTGCCTGGGAAGATAATATTGACTGTGATAGCTGTAAGGACATTTGGAAGTAGGGAGGGGCTTGGGGGGAAGGACAATGAGTTTAGTTTTAGATATGTTGAGTTTAATATGTCTATGGGACATTGAATGCAAGATATCAAACAATCAGTAAGAAATAGGTAAGGAGAGAGGTTAGAGCTACATAAAAAGATCTTAGAATCATCAGCACCAAGATGATAATTGAATTCATAGAACCCAGTGACATCATCAAGAGAAATAGTACAGAAGAACAAGAGGGAAGTGCCAAGGATAGAGATTTTGCAGGTATTACCTATATTAAAATTCATCAAAGAGGAGAAGAGAACCAGAGTCGAGTAGTGTTACAAAACCTAGATAGCAAAGATTATTAAGCAGAATAGAAGGTCAAAGTCTGCAAAGAGATCAAGGATAACAATGGGGAAAGGCCATTCAGTTTGGCAATTAAGATATTATTGGCAACTTTAAAGAGAATTAAGAACAGAAGTAGAGTCACTAATTATAACTGGCCTTCTCAAGGAATTTAATCATGGAGGAGAGGAGAGATATAGGATGATAGCCATCAAGGATGGATGGAACAAATGAGTGTTTTTTAAGGATGAAGAAAACTTAAATATATCTGTAATTAGCAGGGAAACAGGCAGTTGACAAAGTAAAATTGAAGATTAGTGAGAGAGTGAAGATGATGGGTGGGGGGAAGAATTTGCTGAATATAGGATAGAATTGGATCAATGTTGTAGACAGAGGAGTTTGACCTGGTATAATTGTAATGTGAATTTGAAGATCTCCCCTGCCCCTTAATAAGTTGGATATCATCACATGGAACCTGTGGTGAGAGGAGCTTACTGAACTGGTGAAGCATAGGCCAGAGGAAGCTGGGAGTCAAAGCAGTTAGAGTTGGAGGGAGGAGAGGATGCATGCAAGGAGACAGATAGGTATCCTGTGACTCCCTGTTGTGTTATTATGTATTAACTTCTTTGTTGCTATGATGATTCAGTTTTCTGGTGTTGGGATTTGACTTTCTGGTATCTGAATAAATGTTTTACTTCTGTCTTCTTTAGGGAGAGTCTGTTATATTTTGCACTTCAGACCTATGCTGATGTATTCACAGTTCCCATCAATGTTGTGAATATTGTGTTGTTGCTACACTTGGCAAGGATAAGCGTTACCTCTACGAGCCAGAAAGGGATGAAGATAATTTTAGAAGATATTTGTGTGATGTGAGAAAAAGATGAGAGGAGGGAGAGTCATGAGAAGTATAAAGAGTAATAAAAACAAAAGGTATTTGGATAAGTGGAAGGATTACTTGCTTGGGGAGCTATGAAAGTATTGCCTTGCTGTAGTGAGGCCCTAGTTGAGATTATATAACAAATTTGTAATGGATCCATGTAATGAACACACAAGGCAGTAGGTGGTGGGCGTAACGCAAGCTTGGGACTTGTCAGAGCATTATTGGTCATAGGCTAAGGGAACAAGGAACTCAAGAGTAGAATATACTATAGAGTTAAACTAGTTCACCAAGAGGTCACAGTGGGGGAAGGGAGGAGAATGTTGATAGAATAAAAGTTATGGCCTGGGAAAGAACTGAGGGGTGGAGAGAATAGGGGTCACAGTGAGGTTGAATAACAAGGTTAGAAGATCATAAAATAGGAAAAGAAGGAATGATAAAAGATTACAGAAAAATGAAGGAATTTCCAAGTTCATGAACATGAAAGTGTAACACTTGTGGGTGATGGCAAGATCATTTTTTTCCTGATCAAACAGTATCTGTCATATAGTAGACACTTAATGAATGTGTGTCATCAATTGATTGACTGTAAAGGTCCCCAGACTGAAATATTTTTCATTCAAAAAAAAAGGAAGGAAGGAAGAAAAAAAGAATGAAAAGAATCCACCCAATTGGTTGAGTTTTACCTCCTGAGGTGTTTTTATTTGTTTTGTTTTATTTTGTTTTTGGTGGTGGTGATGGTAGTGGTAAGGGAAGAGTAATGGGTGGGTAGACATAAATATGTTTGTTATAAAGGCAGTGGAGAGGAGAAGAAATCAGCCTATCTCATTCTTGTCGTTTTAAGACTTGCAGGAGCATAGGTATAGAGTCAGAATCCATTAAGATGGTTGAATTCCTCATTTTCATTACTTTTTATGGCACCACAGCATTCTCTTACCTTCTTATAACAACATTTGTTTTGCCAATTTACAATCCGTGAGGCCATGGGTGAGAGCCTGGAACAGATCTTGGGCTTAAATTTGAGGAGGGTGAATATTCCCCAGATAACCCATACATTTAACAAAATTTTCCAAGCCAGGGAGAAAGCAGCTTAGAGTTTGGAAGGACCAGAATTGGGTGAGCAGATGGAGCAGATAGAGGTGTGTTCATTGGGCTAGGCAGGATCTAATAAATCAGACCCCAAAATACTCTAGTGAGGTCAGATGAAATGTCTAAATATGACAAATTGCTTTGATGTTTCCTGGTTAATGCTACTTTATAAACCATGTGCTTATAAACACTATAGCCCTTTGATGAGGGGATTCCACTATTATGGAAGGGCTTGAATTCCTGAATAGTTGAAAGTCCATCAGTGCATTTTACATCAATTTTAGAGATATGATTAACACCCTACCTCCAAATTCTTTTGACCTTTACTTCCCAATTCATCCCTGGCCATGGGTCATTACACTTTAAGTCATATAAAATGCAAATCATAATTTTATCACATTATTAGTAGCATGCAAAAATATTCTTTCTTCCTGTTATGCAGTCTAAATAAGTCTTTGTATTTTGGGGGCTTATACAAGTTAGGACCTGTTGGTATCCTTTGACAAAAAATTACTACTTCATATTTATATAATCTCATTCTTCTGAAAAAGCTCGAAACACTTCAAAAACATTTTCACATAAATTCTCATAGCATCCTGCAGAGGTAGGTAGGTGGAAATATTATTATTCCTATTTGACACCTCATTCCACCTACTCACCTGATTATAAGTTCATTTGAACTGAATCTATAATTTTGGCAGGAAAATATACTTACCCAGAAATAAACAAAACAAAACAAAACAAACAAAAAAAATACACCAAGATATTCCTAAAAAAGAAGCACATGACAATTTAGGACTATAACATTTACTATGACAAATACCAATTGACCTTTCTTATTTTCATTTTGATGATTGCTAGACTGAGAAGCTAATGACTCTTTTGAAATATTCTTGAAAGAGGAAGTTAAGTACTACCAGATTATCAAACTTCTGTTTTTGTTTATTTTTTAAGTAGTGCCAAACTAAGGAAAATATGTTCATGTTAATTTTCTAATATTTAAAAAATAGGCTAACTAAATCTTCAAACAAAATTTCCACAATGGATACCACTAAATTTTCCAGAAGTGGTGGAAAAAATCCATAATCTCACTATTGATATAAGTTATACATTTTTCAACAACACAGTTTAAAAGTGTAAAGAATATTTGTTCATCAGTCAACAAGCAACTTGCTATGTGCTGGGCATTGTGATAAGTGGTGAGGAGAGAAAGAAAGCAAAAAATCAGTGATGTCCTCTAGGAGTTGACATTCTGATGGGGCATAAAATACATACATAAATAAATTGGTATATACATGATATGTACAGAGTACATGGAAGGTATCCTAAAAGGGCATTAGCAAATTGGTGTTGGGGAACAAGGAAAAGTCTCCCATGGAAGGTACACTTTGACTGATATCTTTTTTTTTTTTTTTAAAGCAATTGGGGTTAAGTAACTTGCTCAAGGTTACACGGCTAGTCATTTGATTTATGCGTGGGTGCTCATTTTCTGAGGCCGGATCTGATCTAGGGTCATCCAAACTCCGAGGCCGGCGCTCTTACTCACTGCGCCACCTAGCCACCCCTTTAGGGCAACTGGGGTTAAGTAACTTGCCCAAGGTTACACGGCTAGGTTTTTGTTTGTGCGGATTAGGTGTTGGAGGCCGGCTCCGAACTCAGGTCCTTCTGATTCCAGGGCCAGCGCTCTATTCACTGCGCCACCTAGCCGCCCCTTGACTGATATCTTAAAGAAAGCCAAGAAAACTAAGAAGTAGAGGCAAGAGGGAAAAGCTTTCCAGGCATGAGTTTCAACCCTTTAGAATTCATGGAGATGAGATATAGAATATCCTAAGAGAAATAACAAATATTGCTGTTGAACAATTTCAGACCTGACTCTATATGACTCCATCTGGGGTGTTTTTAACAAAGATACTAGATTGGTTTGCCATTCCCTTCTCCAGTTCATTTTACATCTGAGGAAACTGAGGCAAACAGGGATGAATGATTTGTCCAGGGTGACAGAGTTAGTAAGCATCTGAGGACAGATTTGAACTCAGGATGGAGGAGTCTTCCTGACTTTAGATCTGGTTCTCTAGCTGCCTATATCTGATCATCACAACAACTATTAATATGCCCATCTATATTGGTAATGGGAATTTGAAGATCTTCCCTGTCCCTTGTATTTGCAATCAAAACAGGTACTTAGAGCACCTTGTTCCAAGCTCATAATTGTGTCAAGTATTGTGTTCAAGTCACCCAGAACTTGTGAACCCCACAGTGGGAGAGACTAGTTGATGTAATATGAAGCAGCAAAACAGAGAGCAGCTAATGCTGTATATAAGGAAAAGTCCAAGCTGAGAGAGGCCAGAACTTCTGGGACCAAGCATCTGGAGGCTGGTCTCCTACTGCTAGAGAGAGAGAAGAGAACTGAGAACTGAACTGAGAACTGAGAAGAGAAATGAGAACTAAGGACTGAACTGAGAATTGAGAAGAACTGAAAAATGAGAAGAGAGGAGAACTGGGAGGAGGCATGGCTGTGGTGCTGGTACTTGTCTGTCTGTTTTGATGTTACTTTGTCAGATTTGTCTGCTGATAGAGGATGGTGCTGTTGTTACAGAAGCCCTGGGACCTTGCGGATGGTTCAGAAGCCCTGAAAGAGGATTTTCTTGTATGCAGAAATCCTAGAGGAGGGTCTTGCTGATGTTTTTAGAGGCCCAGGGGACTATACTGATGATTTGTGTTGATTCATCAGACCTTGCTGTTGGGTCTATGTTGATTTCACAGGCAGAATGTGAATTGATGAGGGTGCTGGCAATGTTCATGAATGTTATTGTGTCTTTGTTAAGCTTTGTCTTCCCAGGAACAGAAACTGTGAAGGACTTGAGGTGGACCAGACACTGTGAGCTTCAATATGGAACAGGAACTGCACAAGAAACTGGACAAAGAACTGAGAGCTGTCTGCCTTTGAACACAGATAGCAGTTAGGTAGATTCAGGCAGGAGCTGGGACCATGAAAGAGGAATCATGGAAGCTGAAAGCCTGCCTCAAGTCAAGATGAAAAGACCTCTTCTTGAGTATTTAATGCAAGCTGAGAAAATCATGACTCACTGTGGGCTAGGGGGTAGAGAACACTGACTTTTTTATTTAGATGATTGAGTTAAGGTCTTCTCTAATTAATAAGAAAAATGATTTTTTCATTGAAGAGATTAAAACAATGTGACCTAGGGGTGGAGGGCTTTGACCTTTGTACTTTGTGTCAATTAAGGAGGCTTGCATCCTTAAGGATGATTGAATTAAAGACTTACTAAATGACTGTGTTACTAAATGAATGTTATCTTTTGCTTAAAACAATGTGACCACATTGGTGAAAACTGTGTGGCCACTTTAGTGATAAGTTGTTAAGCCATAACACTGTGAATGCTGTATTTTAACTTCTGCAAATGTTTTGTATTAATTTACTGTTGAAAGAAATAGAGAATTCACTACCCTCTATTATCAGAAACTTGAAAGCTGTTCAGAGTAGCAGTCCTCTAGAAAGCTGCCCATCCTTGGCTTTACACCATCTTATAGCTGAAGATACTGAGGCAGGTACACATTAGGAAACAACCAGGATCACATGGCTAAGAAGTTTCTGAGACTGGTTTTGAACTAGAGTCTTACTAAGTTCATAGACAATGTTCTCTCCACTGGACTAGCTAGCTGCATCTAGGGATTCAGATGTCAAAAGGATAACTCTCTGTTTGATCCTGGAGGTACTAGGAAGCCACTGGAATTCATCAAGGACGGGACTGATAAAGTTAAGCCTACATTTGGGGGGGGGGCACTTCAGCAACTGAATGAAGAATATAGTAGATTGGGGAAGGACTTAAGGTAGAGAAACCAGCTAGAAGGTTATTGTGGTAGTTCAGGTAAAAAGTGATGAGGACCTGACCCAGAATAGAGGCTGTATGAGTGGACAGAAAAGAAAGTATATGAGAGCTATTATAAATGCAGAGATAAAATGATTGAAAGTATTGAAAGTAAATTGTCAAAGATGACGTCAAGATCTTGAATCTTGATGATTGGAAGAAAGGTGATATTCTCAAAAGTGGTAGTAGTTGTTCTTGCTTCATTTTAATTATGTCCAAGTCTCTGTGAACCCATTTGGGGTTTTTTTGATAAAGAAAAATCATTTTCCTTTTCCTTCTCTAGCTCATTTTACAGATGAGGAAACTGAGGCAAACAGGATTTAGTGACTTTCCCAGAGGCACACAGCTAGTAAGTGTCCAAGGTCAGATTTGAACTCAGATACTTCTGACTGGAAAGCTAGTACTCTATCTACTATACTGCCTAGCTGCCTGAAAAGTAATGTGAGAGTCTAAAACAGGGAGGGTTTGAGAAGAAAGACAATAAGCTTGCCTTTGGCTAGTCATGTTAAGTTTGAGATGCCTAAAGGACATCTGGTTGGAAATGTCTTAGAGGCAGCTGGAAATATTTGACTATAGCAATGGAGAGAGATAGAGCTAGATGTAAATGCATATGTATATGTTTATGTATATGTATATATTTATTTATATGTGTGTATATGTGTATTTATATTTACATGTGTATGTGTGTAGGCATGTATTGATATTTCTATGTATATGTATGTATTTAAATTTATATTCATATATACCTATAACTACATTTAGACACAGGCAAATGGGAATGATCTGTGTAGAGATGACAGTTGAATACATAGAAGCTCATATGATCACCCAATGACATGGGATAGAGAGGAAAAGAGAAGGGGGCCCAAGACCAAGCCTTGAGCAACACCCATGGGTAGTGGGCATGGAAGGTATGAAGAAGCAATAAAAGAGAAAAGAGGGAGAAGTTGGGCAGAGAAGAGGGGAACAAAGGAAGTGAAGTGTCACAAAACCTAGGAGAAGAGATTATCCAGGGGAGGAAGGTGATAACAGCATTCAATGCTGAAGAATTCAAGAAGGATCAGGATTCAGAAAAGGCCATTAGATTAGGCAAAGCAGGGAATGTTTGGCACATCAGTGTTATTGTATCTAGGTCTGGACACTCTCCTTTAAGGAGAACATTAGTAAGGTAGAAAGTCTGCTCCAAAAGAGGATTTTCAGTATGGTAAAGTCTCCAAATGGTGCTATGTGAAAATTAATTGGATGCACTGGAGGATGTTTAAAGTGGAGAAGAAAAGATTCAGGGTACCATAATAGTTTTTTGCCAATTTCTACAGGACTATCCTATGTAATCAAGTTATAAGTCAGAGAATATGTATTTAGTGCCTTTTATATGCCAGGGACTATCCTAAATGTTAGGAGTACAAATATAAAACAATGACACAACCCCTACACTTAGAGAATTGACCTGTTTTCATTGGTGCCAGAGGACAGAACTGTGAATAACGACTACAAGTTTCTTAAAAAGAAAATTTGGGGTCAATAAAAGGGAGGGAGTTCTACCAATCAGAGCTATTTATAAGGATAAGGAACTTCTCTCTAGGTCATGATGTTTCTTCTTTAGAAACTTCACATGCAGTCTACTATTCTTATGGTTCCTCAAATCTCTAATGAGAGCAGAGTAGTGAATAGTGAGTGTTTCATCATCTGTTCTCCAGAACCAAGAGTGTGGGTGCAGTTATTCTTATAGTAGTTTTTAGGTCTCCTCAGAAAACCTGTCATTAAATTAGAACTCCAAAAGCTGTTCCAAAAAACTATATTTTTGAATGAAACTGCCCTTTCCAAGGTTCTGTTGATCATTGCCCTCATAATTCTTGTGAAGGTACAGATTGGTTTAAGCACTCTCTAAGGTCCCTTCCTACACTGAAATTTTTTAATTTTGCAATCATACATGTTACTGCACTCAAAGAAAAGTGCACACTAATATATGATGAAAGAAAGCTGACTACCAGGATTCTAGGGCATCCACTGCTTTCCTGAAGCCCTCTGATTTAGAAGAAACATTTTCCCTTATCAGATCCTCTTCTGAGCATTGAACAGCTAACCAAGGAAAGGTTATGAGAGGGTTCTGAAATATGAACCAAGATCCATTAAGCCATGGTGACAGACCACCAAACCCAATTTAATGGGTTTTTTTACTTGTAATTTGGTTAACCAGAGAAGCTCAAGTCACTTGTAGCATCTGCTAAAAATTACAGAATAAGTTGAAGTAACCCCAGATCCTTCCTTCCCCCAATCCTTTGCCTGAATAACTTAAATTACTCAGAATATGTGACTTAAACCATATTAAATAGTTCTCAAAGGTATAATTATCTAATCCAGCATGTCACTTACCCATGTATTAGGAATTAGCCATCTGCATTGCCTTCATAACAAAAGTATATGTATAAAAATATATAGGAAATGTGGAAATCTGCCCATTCAGAAATAGATTAGTTAGATGGCCCTTGTCCAAATAGAGTTCTACTTAGGCCATCAAAATGAAAATGTCATCACAATTTGAAACAGGACCAACAGTGACACAGGTTGTCTTTCATCTGCCTTGGAATTAGCAGAATAAATAAAGCAGCAAGCCTATTAGAGGGTACTTATAAGACTCTGACTTTTAAGTAGTTTCAGTTTTTTTTTTAAACAAATGCTTTATTAACTTCTGTTTTACATCATTCATTTCCGCCAGATTTTGAGTTACAATCATTTTCCCCCCATTATTCCCCTACCCAACCTCCCAGAACAGTAATCCCACAAGATATCGCTTCCTCCAATCTGCTCTCTCCCATACCTTCTCCCATACCCCATCGACTTTTCCATTAGAGGAAGATGAATCTTTGTGTCCCAATGCCTGCACATCTTATCTCCCAATTATAGGCAAAAGAGTATTAATAATAGTATTTATATATATATTTGAAACATTTAATGTTACGACCTTGAATTTCAGATCCATTTCCTTCCTCCTTGTCACCCATTCCCTCTGGGGAGATAAGTAATTCAGTATATGTTGTACATGTCTAGCTATGCAAAACATTATCATAGTAGATATATTGTGCAAGGCTGCTTATAATTCCCTCCCACTCATCCCACCCCCACCTGGTCCATTCCCTACATGATCCTGTCCCTCTTCTATAGTGGGTACTTCCAACCTCCCCTCACCCCAGGGATGCCCTCCCATCCATCATCCCTCCTCTCATCCCCCTTCCCCCTATCCTGCTGCAGGTTGAGATATCCCATTTAGTATGTATGTCATTTTCTCCCTGAACCAAATTCAATGTGAATGTGGTTTTGCCTTTTTAGCCTTCCTTATTCTCCCCCTCTTTTGCAACCACTTCCCCTTGCTTCTTCTGCATGGGATGGTTTACACTACCCTGTCTCTCCCCATCTCCTCTTGCCACTTTCCTCTCTCACCTCATAATTTCATCCCTTGAGTATTCTCCCTTCCCAACAAATTCAACTTATGTCCTCTATCCATATATAACTGTAACCATATACACACACATTCACATATGTATTCATATGACCACACCCCCTTTTTCCATTATTTTCAGAGTGAGAAAGATATCATCAGTCACAGTTATTGCTTTTCCATATAGGAATGTAAATAGTTCAACTTTGATAAGTTCCTTTTGATTTCTTTTCCCTGATTACCTTCTCAGGCATCTTTTCCTTCTTGTGTCTGGGTGTCAAATTTTCTATTCAATTCTGGTTTTTTCCTCAAGAATGCTTGAAAGTCCTCTATTCCACTGAATGACCATATTTTCCCCCAAAACAAAATACTCAGTTTTGCTGGGTAGGTGACCCTTGGGTTCATTCTCAGTTCTTTTGCCCTCTGGAATATCATATTCCATGCCCTTTGATCCCTCAGTGTAGAAGCTGCCAGGTCCTGGGCTATTCTGATTGTGTTTCCACAATATTGAAATTGTTTCTTCTGGCTGCTTGTAGTATTTTCTCCTTGATCTGGGGATTCTGGAACCTGGCTATAATATTCCTGGGAGTTTTCTTTTGGGATCTTTTTCAGGAGGTGATCGGTGATTCTTTCTTTTTTTTTTTTAAGCAATTGGGGTTAAGTAACTTGCTCAAGGTTACACGGCTAGTCATTTTGATTTATGCGTGGGTGCTCATTTTCTGAGGCCGGATCTGATCTCGGGTCATCCAAACTCCGAGGCCGGCGCTCTTACTCACTGCGCCACCTAGCCGCCCCTTTAGGGCAATTGGGATTAAGTAACTTGCCCAAGGTTACACGGCTAGGTTTTTTTGTTCGTGTGGATTAAGTGTCAGAGGCCGGCTCCGAACTCAGGGCCTTCTGATTCCAGGGCCGGCGCTCTATTCACTGCGCCACCTAGCCGCCCCTCGGTGGATTCTTTCAACCTCTATTTTGCCCTCTGGATCTAAAACATCAGGGCAGTTTTCCTTGAGAATTTCTTGAAGGGTGATTTCTAGGTTCTTTCCTTGATCATGGCTTTCAGGTAGTCCAATAATTTTTAAATTGTCTCTCCTGGATCTATTTTCCAGGTCAGTGGTTTTTCCCATGAGATATTTCACATTGGCTTCTAATCTTTCATTTGTTTGGATCTGCTTAACAGCATCTTGATTTCTCATAAAGTCATTAGCTTCCATTTGCTCAGTCTAACTCTGAAGGAATGAATCTCCTCAGTGAACTTTTGAGATTCTTTTTCCATCTGGCAAATTCGACTTTTTAAGGCATTCTTCTCCTCATTGCCCTTTTGGGCCCCCTTTGCCATTTGAGTTAGTCTATTTTTTAAGGTGTTGTTTTCCTCAGTCAGGCTGTTGACCCTCATCTCATACTTTTCCTGCATCCTTCTCATTTCTCTTTCCAATTATTCCTCCACTTCTCTTATTTGATTTTTAAAGTCCTTCTTAAGGTCCTCTATGGCCTGCAACCTGCTCATGGTTTCCCCTGGGGCTTTTGGAGCAGGACTTCTGACCTCACAGTCCTTTGCCTGCTCTATGCCCCCAAAATAGGGGTCTAGGGTTGCATTTTTCTGTTTCCTTTGCCTTGGCATGTTGCCACTTAATTACTTGACTTTTGGGCTTGTTGCCACACTATGGCTTTAAGGCCAGATAGAGGAATTTTCGTCCCGAACGTGTGGGGGGCAACTCCCGTTTCTGACAAGCTGTAAACCCACCCACGACTTCCACCCTAGATCAAAATCCAGATCCAGGGAGGTTAAAGCAAGAGCGATTACCCCCCAAGACTGATCGCTGGATCTCCCTACAAATTTGCAAGCTGGGAGCTGGAGCTGCCTCTGAAAACTATTTGTCCTCAGCGGCTTCTAGCCCCCAGGGCAGGGAGCCGACACATTCCCTAATACCAGTCCCAAAGTCCATAGGACACTAACCTCTTACTTTGTCCCAGGCAAGTCTATGTTGATAATTCTGGAGTCGCCACAGCTCCTGGTGTTCTGGGCTTCCTCCAGCTGGCTGCTGGCCCTGCCGCCCTGGGGCTAAAACCTCGGCTCATGCAGACCTGGGCTCGGCTCGGCTCGGCTCCTGCGCTCTGCGTGCTGCACGCTGCCAGGTCCCAGACCACTGCGCTGGTCCTTCCTGCAGGGCTGCTGGGCTGTCCTCAGCTGGAGTTTAGCTTCTCTGTGTCGTTCTGTGGGTGCTGGGGCTCCAGAAGTTGTTCAAAGTCCCCTTTTACATCGTTTGGGGGGAATGTGGGGGCAGAGTGGCTTGGATGAGCTGTTTCTACTCTGCCATATTGGCTCCGCCCATATCAAGAAGCAGTTTCAGTTTTAAGGTCAGGAACCTTGTCTTACTTATATTTTTGTTTATCTCCCTCTTTCTAGTTTAGTATTCTCAAAGCAGGTACTTGATAAACATCTGTTGTACATCCTTGAAAGTCGTCGGGGGTAGTTTGTACTTGGTTGAGCAGGGAACGTCTGAACATTTACAAATGGGTGGCCCAAACCTTTTGAATGCAAGTGTTCTTTCAACATATCTTGGTAGTGCTCTGGTATTTAACATGTAGTGTCTGGCACAAAGTAGCGTCTTCATAAATAAATTACTGTTGGTTGGTTGATGGATTTTTAGGGCTTCTCAAGACTCATCATTATTTGAATATTCCCCTATTCAGGGGCCAGATCTGGTCCACCACCTATTTTTTTGTGCAGCCTATAAGCTAAGAATGGCTTACCTTCTGAGCCATACAAAAACAAGTGGCAGGCTGGATTTGACCTATGGGTCATAGTTTGTAAGCCCCTACCCTCTACAAACCGTATCCTACATAGCATAACAGTAGGACAGGCAGTATGGCACTGCAGAAAATATGCTGCCTTTGGATGCAGAAAAACTGAGTTGCCTCTGTCACTTACCACATGCAGAAACAACATTAGAGAATATAATTAGTTTTTTTGTGACTCAGGTTTCTCTCCTTTAAAATGAGAGGTTTTGTACTAGGTGGCCTTTAAGGTACCTAACCTGCTTTGATTTTCCTTTGTAAAATCTCCTAGCTCTTCTAGGGACACATTGCCTTCTGCACAAAGGATAAATAGTCTATGGCCAGGCATGTGACTACTCTTTAGCTCCCTATTCCAAACATGATATAGCAGATGGTCTCCAAGTTATCCATAGAAGACTTTTTTATAAGAGCAATTTTTTACAAAAATCCAAGAAAAACTAAGAGCTAGTGATCTTTTGTGGCTCACCTCTCTGCAGCTCCAGGGCATGTCCCCATTTAGCCTCTCTGTGCTTGTGGTAATGAATATTTAATGAGTCTAAGGTTGAAGCTAAAGAGCAGGTGTGTAGGTGGCCTTCTCTCCTGCATCAGCATGTGATAGTCATAGCAATAGCATGTTTCAAAAAGCCCATTCTCACCAACATTTATCCTTTAAATGTAATTTTTTAAAAGATCGTGTGTGTGTGTGTGTGTGTGTGTGTGTGTGTGTGTGTAAGAAAGATGGACAGAAAAACAAATAGGGGGTGAATCACAGTTTGTTTTAGATCCTCATCTAGAAAATAAGGATAATGTAATGATAGCACCTATCACCCAATGTTGTTATGAAGTTTAAATAAGTTAATATTTTAAAAGCATCTTGCAAGCATCAAAACACCAAAAATGTTGTTTAGCAGTAGTATGGACACAAAGTCTTCTCTCCAATGCAGCTTCCATGAGAATCAGATCCCCAAATAGCATATTTATTAGTAGCAATAATAAAAACAAATAACTACTGCTTTAGAGTTCACAAAGCCTTTAAAATATTATCTCATTTTCTCCTCACAAGAACCCTGGAAGTTGGGGGCTATTATAATTCCCATTTTATTGTTGTTATTCAGTAATTTTAGTCTTGTCAAACTCTTTGTGACCTCATGGACCATATTGTCCAAGGGGTTTTCTTGGCAAAGATACTGGTGTGTTTTGTCATGTCCTTCTCCAATAGATTAAGGTAAACAGAGGTTAAAAGATTTGCCCAGGATCACATAGCTAGTAAGTTCCTGAGGTCAGATTTCAAATCAGGTCTTTGTGACTCCAAGCCTAGTGCTCCATCCACTGAACCCCATAGCTGCCTCCCGGGCAAACAGAAGTTAAATGACTTGCCCAAGGTCACATAGCTAGTAAGTGTCTGAGGCTGAATTTGAACTCAAGTTTTCCTGATTCCAGGCCCAATGCTCTATCCATTAAGCCATCTAGCTTCCAAAATCTCCATTTTACAGATGAAGAAAATGAGTCAAAAAGAGCTCAAATGACTTGCCTAGGATTGTGATATAGCTAGTAAAAGTCTGACATTGGATATGAACTCAGGTCTTCCTGATTCCAGGACCTGAGTGCCAATGTGCCGCCAGCTGCATCCTCAGTAATCCCATAACATTTCCTTTTATTTTGGATCCACAAGAATATATTGATCCAGCTTTTCTTTTTGTTTGATTTTAAGTACTGCTGATACTTTTTTTTTTCTATACAAAAGTCCTAAATCATTTTTACAACCTGTGACATCACCATCAAGCTTCCTACCTTGGAACAAAAGAAAACAGTTAAAACAAAACCAAATAGCAGAGCAACTTCATAAGCAGTATCCTCTCCTTATGGTCCCTCACATTTCTAATGAGTAGATTAGTAAATTATGTTTCATTATCTGTTGTCCAGAATCAAGTCTGTGGATCCATTTATTCTTGTAGGAGTGTCTAGGTCTCCTCAGACAATCCATTACTGGGTCAGAACTCCAAAGGGTGCTTCATAAGAGTATGTATTTTCCACTTCAGATTTGAATGAAACTGCTCTTCCCAGAACTCTGTTGGTCATTGCACTCAAAATCTTTTCATATGCACACTGTCATGTTGACCCTCTTCCTAAGTACTGAACCCTGGGGCACTAAATAATGAATCCATTATATAGATTCAATCCATTTACTATTCTATAAAAATATAAGGATTTAAAACCATCGAATCCCAACACTAATCACGGAACATGACACATAATAATAATGACAATAAATTATTTCTCATTCATTCATTCATTCATTCATTCATTCATTGTGATTGTGTGTCTTGTCACAGAGTAATTAGTAGCTAATCCTATGCTTACAACTGAGAAGTCCTAGAGTTAAAACCATATATTACTCACTGACCCTGTAAACCTTACTCTATCTAAATATTATCAGCCAAATGCTACCTTTCTTGTTTCTATTATTTTGCAATTAAATAACATTGTTAACATGAGAAGACTGATAATTGGCTCTTGACTTTCAATAGCAGATAGTCACATTTTACCATTCAATTTTTCTACCCTACGTTATTTTCCCCCCTAAACACTGTAGTTTCTTTCCTGGTTGGTGTCCTTTTGGGTCATTCCCAGATCCTAGCTGTGGCTTACTCTCTGAGATAGACAGGCTTCTTGGCTCTAACAATTGCAAATTGAATTTGGAAGTGAAGGAGCTAGCATTGCCATGGTGCTTCCAGAAGATATTGTTCGTATGTTCATTCAGAATAAGTGAAATGTTTGACAGGAAAGAATATGTTAGCAAGAGAGCTTGATCCATGATTCAAGAGCAAAATTGAAGCTATTCTCCCATGGGTTATAGGCATAGATCACTGTAAAAGATCTTCTCATAAGCAAAATTCTGCAGGCCCTGCCTTCTTCTTCATCCTTTACTCAATGTGTAAAAGTAGCTTTCAAAATTAGACATGTCAAAACTTTCACAACTCATTTCTGAAGTACGTGTCTAAAACTCTGTACTGCTGAGAGAAGATATTAATTACATCTAGGCACTTTTTTTCCTAACAAAGTAAATTTAGAGTCCATGGAAGGTTCCAGAAGGATGACTTCCTGAAAAGAAGGCTTCCTTTGATCCCAAGAATAAAAATATTTCTCCATCTTCCCTCAAGGAAAATGCCACAGCTGGGAACTAGATCATGTGCCTGAAGCAGTGTTGAGATGGTAGAATGGTAGGAAATCCTGTCTGTGAAGTAACTGCAGACTTCCATGTGCAAAGAGAGGAATTTTCAGTGCCAAAAATTATCTGAGATTTCTAATATTGATTGAGACATTGGACTTTAAAAACAGGAAACATTTTTTTTAATTGACCCAGGAAGCAGTAGTCTATGCTGTGTATTACATAATTATTTAAGGTTAAAAAGTCCCTGTTCCTTTATCTACTTTACACATTAAATTGACTTAAATTCAATTTTGAACATTTGAGGAAGAGCCCTAGGATTTCAGCCACTGCACAGTATACCATGTGGTTAATACTAAGTATAAGGTTGAGAGAGAACATTGAGTCAATCAATCAAAACAATTTATCCAAAAGTTTGAACCTGTGGCATTTTGTTTGTGGGGTCTTTTTAATGATCTGTGACTACAATTCAGGGAAGGATAATTTGCTCTTGGAATAGGGATCAAGTACAATTGCCAACACATAGACTAACATCTGACAATATGTTACTCCAGATACCTTTGTCAAATAGAAACACATCTTGATTGAATCAATCAATCAATCAAGGTGTGAGCTAGGTGTGAACAAGGAATGGACAGGTCCATTGAATCAGTCAGTACTAGGATTTAGTTCGTGTGAAAAGTTCTGTCTTCAAAAAATCATTAGATAAAGGCCAGTGATGCTATACAAGAATGAGGAAGAATGTTCAAATTAATTGAGAAAACTTGGTCATGTCCAGTGGGCCATCTATAAAAGAGTGAGTCAGTTCAGAACCTGCATTTTGAACATCTGCCTGCAGAAAGTAGAAGGAGCCAAGCTTCTGAGAAGCTATCAAATAGAGAAAGGGCAGAGAAGAACCTTAGCCTCTCCCCCTCCCCTTTCCTTATAAAACTCCTTAAACTATTTCTGCTCTTCAAAGAACCTGTGAATGTCATTAGACTGGAAGATCTGGGCTCTTTTATTGGTGTCCTAGTGGTGTTTTGAGAACAGTAGTTCTTATCTTGGTAATCAAGGATAGATAGGGCTTGATAGGAGAGACAGATTTGTCTATACAAGGAATTCAATAGAACATTGTAATGGGAATGGGAATTTAAAGATCTTCCCTGCCCCTTAATAGACCTGGGGGGGGGGGGGGTTTGAAACCCCTTAATAGACCTAGGGGAGTGTTTGAAGACCTTCTCTCATGTGAAGATAAACTCTGCCCCCTAGAGCCTATAGGAACCTCCTTTGCTGTGAATATAAACTCTGCCCCCTAATAGGCTGAATGTAGTCACATGGAGCCTGTGATGGGAGGAGTTTGCTGAAGGGTAGCAGAGCCCACAGGAAACTGGCTCAGAGCTAGCCAGATGGTGGGGGAGAGAGGAGAGGTTTGTGAGTAAATATTGATCTGTATTGGTTTGTGGGAAGGCTAGGGATGCTGTGGCTCTCAGTGTTATCATGGCTTCTGCATATCTTTGGTACTATGATGGAATTTGCCTTACTGGTTTTGGGATTCGATTTTCTGGTGTCTAAATAAATGTTTCAGTTCTGTTCTCTACCTGGAGTATCTGGTATATTTTGCAATCAAACAGCATGAAATACTTATAGTCACAGTCTTTACTGTGATTGTGGGTGCTGTAAATATTGCATTGGAGCTACAAATATCTATATCATCAAACTGGGAATTCCATGAGTACTCATTCCACAAGAAGAGAAAAGTACTGCCAACAAACAGGAAATGTGCATTACACCTCTTCCGGATGTGCTCTCTCAGCCTAACTTTTGTCCCCTCTTCATGCATTTGTGGGAGAGTGTGTCACATATCTGGGAGAATATTTTGTCCGAAATTTTCTTATTACACCACTTTCGCAAACATCCTCTTCTTAAAGTTAAAGTCTGGGGAGGCTAGGTGGCGCAGTAAATAAGAGCACTGGCCCAGCCCCAGAGTTGGGAGGACCCAGGATCAGTTCCAGCCTCAGAAAATTAGCACCCACGTATAAATAACTAGCCATGTAACCTTGAGCAAGTTACTTAACCCCAATTGCTTTTAAAAAAAAAAGTTAAGTCTGATTGGACTAACTGATATCAACTGGCCAGTGGGGACATACAGGAGTAGAGGCTTGTGAGCTATAAAGCTTTATAAAGACATCCCCACACACTTTTTCAGGGCTATCCTTAGACTCTGAGAAGAAAGAAGTATCCTTGCTATGGATAAATATTCATCCATTATGATTGAGTTGGGATAGCAGCCTTAGAGTAAGTGCTACATATGTCTATGCAAATAGGACAAATCATGAAATTTGAGTTGTGTAGAAGGAAAACTAAGCTATGTAATGTTCTTTAAAAAACACATAATAGGGAAAATTTTTATTTCACAAGATATTTTAATTGATGCTCTGAGATAGGCATGTATAATAAGGAATAACCAAACATGACAGAAATACGAATTCTTCATTATCTTCCTTTCACAATGTGGTTCTTTGTATCATAGCAGCCACCTCCTGCAACCAGAACAAAATATTTGTGTATTCACAAGATACTGAAATCCAATATCTGACCCATCTGGGAACAACCTGAAGACTGGACCAAACTTTTATAAAAGCAACCCCTAATGAGATGAGATGACCAAGTGATTGGTGAATAGCATGGAATAAGTCATATAATTGTACCAATCAACATATGGTTTCAGTTATATGGATATAGTCTATAAGCCATCTTTTTTGATAAAAGATAGAATTTTGAAATTACTCCTGGGAATTATTAATAAAAACTAAAGGAAGTCCATCAGTGTTAGAGGAACAAATTAAAATAAGGAGGAAAAGCTGTCTCTTTTATATAAGATTTACATAAAACCTTATACATTTTTGGGGGGATTCTGATGAATTATTTCCTTTTACCAAAGGTGTTGAATTAGATTCTCACAACTGGCCTTTGTATCTCAATTTTCTCCATCACTTTATGAGACTTAGAATTGACTATGTGAGGGAGGGACTTTTTAAAAATTTAATCTCAATTCTCATGAACAGTTTTCTTTTAGCTTAGCCTTTTTGACTTGACCAGGGAAATTTATTCACCTCAGTCTGTTTGAATATTGTGAAAATTCTATTCCAAGAGTCTCCCTGTAAACCAGAATTAAAATAAAACAGTATATAGATTAATTCCTACTATAAATATTTCAGATATAAATGATGATTAGTGTTATTTTAAATCTCACTGGTTCATTCTATTAAGTGGAAGCTCCTTTAAACATTTTTGACCAATTCTCACGACTAGATGCCATACAAATTTCATTCTCTATCATTTTAAAGTAAAAAGAGTAAAATAAATAAATAAATAAGAATAAATAAAACAAAATAAAATAAAATAAAAAAGAGCAAAAAATACCTTCACCTCACTGCAAAGAGGAAGGGGGTGGCACTAAGGAAATAAAAACTGCATATATTAACAAATATAGTGGTTTTATTGATTAATCTTGTTGAACTGTTTTAAATTCTTTTTTAAACCTTTTGTTGTAAGGGATGACTTGTGGGGAGAGTAGGAGGTTGATATATTAGAAATTGAATATGATATAAAAACAGAAGCCATAAATAGAATAAGATACCAAAAAAGAAAAGGCAGAATTTGGCATGTAGAGATAATATACATACATATATATATATATATACACATATATATAATATTATACATAATTTATGATGCATTCCTCTCTTTGTCTCACACACACGTGTATATATAGTGTATATATGTATACATACATACATCAATCATAAAATAATCATTGCTTTCCATTTTGTAATCTGATCAGAAACTGGAAGGCTGGATTGTTCTCACTTGGGTTTATAGGTTTATTTGGTTTTGCTATTCTTCATTTTACTGTAATGGGGGGAAATAAGTCAGAATCTCTAAGACTTCAAATATCAGTCTTAGACTCTTACTTATCAGGTGTAGGGCTCAAAAAAACTTATGAGTCTGATATTCAGTGATTGGACTTTTTCTTTCTTTCTTTTTAAAATTTGTTTGTTTCAGCCTGACACTTGTTTCTGAAGTATCACTCTTTTCCAAGCTAATATGACATCCATCAATAGTGACTGGAGACAAAGACAACTCCTAAAAGACATTTCATGATTTCACATGTTCTAAAATTAGTTTTGCCTTTTAAAAGACATGGGTTCAATTAGGAAAAGTTTCCTGATGTCTATGCTGTACATCTGAGTCGTATACCATTTGGATAAGCATGGAAATTTCCATTAAAAATGCATCTGGAAGCCATATCAAAATACACCAAGGTAAAATAAATCTAGACCCTTCAAAAGAACAACTGTGAGAAATACTCTTTCCAGTGTGATTGGAGAATAAAATGAAAGAATATTATTTCTAGTAAATAGAAACTTTATGATTGAAGGGCATACATTGTACTACATATTATTACATTTTGAAGTTCAATTTATTTTATATTAAAAATACACATTGTTGAAGCCTTTGACTTTACATTTAAGTTATTTCTAGAAATCTAGATTGAATTCTGCCTTGAAACAAAGAAAAGCAGCCAAGCAAAAATGTCTGATACAGTTCCTACTATCCTAGCAATCCCCCATCTCTCTGCCCTGAGGAGATATGTATGTTCCATTCCCTTTTTTGCAGAGCTGACAGGTTTCTCAATTGCTCAAAGTCAAGGTTCCTTTTAATGATCTTTCCATCTACATTACTATTGTCATTTTTTGCATTTTTAAAATTATGTTTTTATTTTGCATCAGTTCATGCAAATTTTCTCACATTTCCCTGAATTCCTGGTGCTTCCCATTTCTTACCCAGAGTAAATCCTGCTACCCTCAAAATTCTTTTCTGTCTTCTCTGTCAGTTTGCAGAATATAAAGTGAAATCCCAGAACTGTTTTAATTTTTATTTCCCTACAAAGGGTGATTTGGAACACGTTGTCCTATGTTAATTTTGTTTTTCTTTTGGAAACTGCTATGGCCTTGACCATTTAAATCTGATGAATTTTCAAATGACTGCCTTAATGAAAGCAGAGAAAGTCATTAATTACTCCATGCCTTCATCTGGGATGGAGGTGGTCACAAGAGAAGAAAGGCTTTTTTTCTTTCTTCTTAGTTTGAGAGGTCTCATGTATGCACAAAATACTTTGTGAATCAGAAAACATATAGGGAAAAACTAGCCCCTAAACATGTCTCCATTTTCTGGTGTGGCTCTTTAGAGATTTCTAAAGATTATCCCATGAGATTGAGAACTCTCTATTTCTTTGTCTCTGTCTCCCTGTCTCTGTCTCTCTAATTGTCTGTTTGTCTCTGTCTCTATCTTTGACTCTCTCTCTCTCTCTCTCTCTCTCTCTCTCTCTCTCTCTCTCTCTCTCTCGCTCTCTTGCTCTCTCGCTCTCTCGTTCTGGTTCTCTCTCTGTCTTTCTCACCTAATGGTGAGACCTAATGGAAGACCTCATTTATTCTGTATATTATCTGGCATAAGTCTACACTGTTACTGCATGATTTCTCTCTTTTCTACTTGCTGTCTACCTGGATAAAATTTTCTAATCACTATTTGTGATGGTCTTTTGTATTACCCACATCTGATATGAATTAAACTTTTAAAAATTTATTTATTTTTCATTTTCAACATTCACTTCCATAAGATTTTGAATTCCAAATTTTCACCCCATTTCTCCATCAACCCACCCCAAGAGAGCATGTAATTTGATATAGGCTTTGTATAAATACATACATACATGTATATATATTCATATATATTCACCTATATATTCACATTGAATCTATTTTCACATTGGTAGTTCTGTAAAGAAGAATTAGAATCAATGGGAGAAACTACGAGAAAGAAGAGACAAACAAGCAAAGAAAAAAAAGATAGCAAATAATGTGCTTCAATCTGCATTCAGACCCAATAGTTCATTTTCTGGATGTGGACAGCATTTTCCATCATGCGTTCTTTGGAGTTGTTTTGGATTCTTGCATTGCTAAAAAGAGATATGTCTATCAAGGTTAGTCATCTTACAATGTGGCTGTTACTGTGTACAATGTTCTTCTGGTTCTGCCTACTTCATTTACCATCAGTTCATTCAAGTCTTTCTAGGTTTTTCTGAAGTCTGACTGCTCATTATTTTTTTTTTTTGCCTTTTTGGAGGGCAATTGGGGTTAAGTAACTTGCCCAAGGTCACATGGCTAGTTTTTGTTTGTGTGTGCGTTAAGTGTCTGAGGCCGGATCCAAACTCAGGTCCTTCTGACTCCAGGGCCGATGCTCTACTCACTGTGCCACCTAGCCGCCCCTGCTCATTATTTTTTTTTCAAATGCTATATTCACTTCTAGTTTACATCAATCATTTCCACAAGATTTTGAGTTACAAATTTTGTCCCCATTTTTCCTCTACCCACCACCCCAAAATAGTGATCCTGCTGGATATACCCTCCTCTAATCTTCCTTGTCCCATATCTTCTCCCATACTCTCTCTGACTTTCCAGTAGGGCATGCTGGATTTCTATGCCCCAGTGCCTGTATATATTATTTGCCAGTTACATGTAAAATAATATTAAATATATATATATATATATATATATATATATATATATATATATATATATATATATATATATATATATAAAAAATTTTATTTTAAAAATT